>JANKYE010000013.1:6894227-6907125 GCA_032467995.1 Erythroxylum dillonii
CAATTTTTCAAAATCCCCAAATTCATGACATAAACCCTATTTAATCAATCATAGCATAATCACTTCAATCAATCATAGGAAAACTCTATCTCATAACCTTCTTAACCTATCTCAACCAAAAACTCAAAAAAAGATTCAAAATCAAAACTTTCTCTCTCTTACCTTTTACTCCTCCATGGCCGACCATCTCTCTTCTTTCCCTCTCTTTCATTTTCTTTCTTTCTTTTCTCTCTCATTTTCGGTTCTCTCTTTGCCTCCCACAACAGCCCCTCTCTTTTAATGCCATGTCATTTAAATGACTGGCTAAAGACCATAATACCCCTCTATTAAAGCTTTGTTCTTTACCCCTTTAAGTGATGTACCTAAATTGCCCCTGAACTTTGCCCTAAAAACAGTCATCTTGCTTCCATATTTTGAGCAGGTAAATGACATAATTTGATAGCACTTTCTTCTAGAGAAATGTTCCTCTATCTCTTAATTTCATAATGGCCACAAGAATCATTTAATTTGGTGCACTATACCATGATTTATAGTCCAAACATCTCGGACTGTCGTTTTGCTAACACATTTTTCCAGCACTTTACTTCCATCCCAAAATTGACAATCTTAAAGGCTGAATTAAAATTCACTTTCTTCAGACCAATTGTAGCCTTATCTTTCTAGTTTAATCCAAAACAAGAATCACCTCATTTGGATAACTAGAACAACAATTATGGTCAAAATACTGACAGCACTTATCAGTCCAAGACTGAACACTAAACCTGACTTCAATTAAGAAATTTGAAGTCTTAGGGACTAAATTAAAATTTGATTCCTTCATATGACTTATAGACTCATGTCTCTATTTTATTTTTCCTCAAGAATCAACTCAATCGGATTTCTACAACTCCCAAATTTCTCAAAATACTAAACCCTGTTCAGAAAACTATCTAACTCATGACCTTTAACCAATCCTATGACTTTGATTTAATAAATCTCTTTCTATTTCTTTTTAATTTCATAAATTCTCCTCTTTTTATACATGAAAAATTTCCAAAAATTTCTTATTTAGTAGTCCTAACTTTCAAGATAGGTTCGGGGCCCAATATTTTTTGTCTCATATTTAACCGTATAATGTTTGACTTTTTTCGTCTCATGTTTGGCCGTCTCATTTTAGGCTATCTTCTTCTGTTTGATTTTTGACCCTTTTAGAGGTCGAATCTCACTCCGAGTTCTCACAAAAGTTGTAGATCTCGAACTCCTCTTTTAAATCATCTAAAAAAGAAATCAATCCGACATTTGTAGAAAAAGTTATGACAATTTTTCCAACCTTGTATCGTTTGATGACGTCACCATCGTCTCATAATGACGTCACGCATCACCAATCACAAAACAAATCATATACAATTATTAAGTGTAAAAATCAAGTAAGGCACTATGCCTTTATTTATCGGTCCAACCGATAATATGAAAATTTGTTACTACTCTAAGCCAAAAGAAGAATAAAAACATGCAACAGATATGACTCATTTATGTATAAGTAACTTCGAAGACATTATTTCATCAAAGAAAAACCATCTTTTGAAATCCAAATGCATGGTTGTTCAAAACAATGCCATTTATTAACTACAAGGGCATATTAGCATCCATTTGAAATTCATTTTCTACCTTACATTGCCTAGGTTCAAAATTCAAATATAAGTCATCATACATGTTTTAGAGTGATCTAATCCTATTTGAGAAATATGATTTCCCCAACTCACCTCAAAAGAAGGTAACCCTCTTTTAACCTCAACAATCCTCAGTACGAGCTCCTCGATTTACAGCTCCCGAGCCTTTATACATAAAAATAACATACGATGAAAATACTGCTTAAACATAATTTTCATATTTAAACACCATCACATTAGCTTCCCTTTTTGCATTTCCTAAGGCATTTAATGCCTTTAATCCAAACTTACTCATTTTATGACATAATTAAGCACATTTTTCATCCAAACATATTAGGCCATTATTCATCACTCTAGGCAACATTTCAAGTTGAATCTAAGTAAACATGATAGTTTTCTTCCAATGTACACCCTTAGAATCCTTAAATCCTAAGCCAAATTCACTTAGGCATTTTATCAAACACCTAATGTGCATGACTTTCAAGTCTCATTTTCAATACTTTACCATAACAATTCATGCTCCCAACATGACATATGGTAGCACGTCCAATCAATGACATATTCTACCACTCCATTCAAACCAACTCCTTTCATTTTAGCTACATTTATCAATTACACAACTCATCACATTCATCCACCTCTTCTCCACCATTTCGACCTACACTTAACCAACACACATTCTCTTCATTCTTCATCATCAATTCACATCATACATGTATAATTAACATCATAGAATTCATTTTTACCATCAATTTCAAAAGACATTCAAAAATTCACCAACTTTCACCTAAAGGGAAACAATTTTGGTTTTGACTTAATGAACCCTCTCCATGACCTATTTCATTCATTTAAACCATGTTTCATGCATAATCAAGCATGGAGAACAACATATCTTAAAACCAAACTCAAAATCTTAATGTAGAGAGAGATGAGACAAAATTTACCTATACTTTCCTTTAGTGATATCTTCAAATTCCTTGAGAATTTCTCAAATCTAATGATAGATTTGAGTTCCTTAACCCCAAATTAGCTTAGACCACTTTGGTTTGGGTTGAAAAGTCAAAAAGATGGTGGAATTCTTTGTATAGCCGAAACTCTCACTTCTCCCCCCTCTCTTCTCCTTTCTTCTTCTTTCTTTTAATAAAACTAAGTGTTTTAAATGCCCATTTAATGGGTTGCACGGCCACCACATGTAGAAGACTCTATAATTTGACTCTTCTTTGACCAAACAAGATGAATTTACCAATTTGCCCTTAGTTATGTGAAATTACCATTATACCCTCCAAACTTTTCCCAAATTTGCAATTAAGTCCAAAATTTGGGAATGACCAAAAATTTTATTTTCATTTTGGTCCTTGGACTTTTGAAAATTATAATTAGGCCCCTCAACTTTATAAAATTACAAATTGGTCCTCAAAGAATTGAAAAATTACAATTAAGTCCTTAACTTTTACAAATTTTGCAGTTAAGTCCATATATACACCAACTTCTCCAATATAGCTTTCTAAGTGTCTAATAAGTCTATAAATAATGTCTAATCACCTCTAAGGCATTAGAATACATTTAATTTAACCACCACGGTCTTATCCATTCGATGGATTCGGTTTTTCACACTTAAAAGCTTATGGTCGGAAATTTCCAATATTTCGAATACCAATGAACATAATGTTATATATCACTGGCATATGTACCAAAAGGATTCAATTACATATGCAAACTCATATACAATCATGTATACATCAATATACAGTAGTATCTCCGAATACAAAACAACACAAAAGGCTCGAAAAATCCGGTGTTACATAACAAATGGAACAAACCAACGGGAATGCAACTTACTAGGAAAGAGCTTGAGTTTGGAATAATATAGTAACAATTTTTGGCCTATGGAGAAACTTTTCCTTGAAATCATCTTATCATGGAAAGCTTTCGTCCTCTCGTTATATATTATTGTATTTTGATATGACTCATTCCTTATCTCTTCGAACTCCTAAAGCTGCAACTTCCTATGCACTCCCACATCATCCAAGTGCATATTGCATCTTTTAATAGCCCAATATGCCTTATGTTGTAATTCTACTAGAAGATGACATGGCTTTCCAAACACTAGCCTGTACGGCGACAATCCAATTGGAGTTTTGTAGGCCGTTCTGTAGGCCCACAATGCACCTTCCATTCTTACACTCCAATCTTTCCTATTGGGTTGCACAGTTTCCTCCAGGATTAACTTGATTTCTTGATTTGAGACTTCAGCTTGCCCGTTGGTTTAAGGATGGTAAGCAGTAGAAACTTTGTGGGTGATATGATATTTCCTGAACATTGCTTCCATCACTCTATTGCAGAAGTGGATTCCTCTGTCGCTAATGATGGCTTTCGGTATCCCGAACCTAGAAAGAATGTTAGCCTTAGCAAAATCTGCAACAACCTTAGCATCATTAGTCCTAGTGGTTTTTGCTTCCACCTATTTCTAAACATAATCAATCGCCAGGAATATATAAGTAAAGTCAAAAGACGGAGGGAAAGGTCCCATAAAATCAATGCTCCAAACGTCAAAAATTTCACAGAAAAGTAAAGGGGTTTGTTGCAATTGATCCTTACGGGACAAGTTACCTGATCGTTGGCATTTATCACATGATTTGCAGAAGGTATATGCATCTTTGAACAATGTTGGCCAGTAGAAGCCACTTTTTAGAACTTTTTAAGCTGTCCGTTTTACTCCAAAATGTCCTCTGCAAGCTTACGAATGGCAGAAGGCTAAAATTGATGATGATTCATCTTTCGGTACATGCCTTCTGATAACTTGATCTACACAGTGCCTCCAAAGATAGGGGTCATCCCACACATAGTACTTCGCTTCACTTCGTAGCTTATCCCTCTGAGCCTTAGACAAACCAACAAGTAATTCATTAGTTACTAAAAAATTGACGATGTCTGCATACCATGGTGGTGTTGCATCAGCATAAAATAATTACTTATTCGGAAATCTTTCTGTAGAGGGATATCGCCTTCTTCTTTTATCAAACGACTGAGACGATCTTCCACCACGTTTTTTGCCCCTTCTTTCCTCTGATCTCTAAGTCGAATTCCTGCTGGAGGAGAATCCATCTGATTAACCTCAGTTTTGCTTCTTTCTTTGTGAGCAAGTATCGTAAAGCTACATGATCAGAATAAACAATCACTTTAGCACTAAGCAAATACGATCGAAATTTCTCCAAAGCAAAAACCACAAATAACAATTCTTTTTTAGTACTGGAATAATGCAATTGGGTTGGATTTAAAGTCTTTGAAGCATAATAAATGACATGCAAAGCTCTTCCCACTCTTTGTCCTAGAACTGCCGCCATCACATAATCGCTCGCATCACACATGATTTCAAATGGGAGGTTCCAATCTAGCGGTTGAATCATCGGTGGGGATGTTAGAAGCTCCTTAAGTTTGTTGAATGCGTCTTTGCACCACTCGTCAAACTCAAAGGGGACATCTTGTTGAAGAAGCTTGCATAGTGGTGCGGCTATCTTCGAAAAGTCCTTAATGAATCTTCGATAAAAACCTGCATACCCCAAAAAAGAACACACTTCCCTCACAGTAGAGGGGTAAGGTAAAGAAGAAATGATATCAACTTTGGACCTATCTACTTCAATACACTTGGCAGATATCATATGACCTAGAACTATACATTGGTCCACCATAAAATGACATTTTTTCCAATTCAACACAAGGTTAGTTTCTATACATCATTCCAAGATGATGACAAGATTCTCAAGACATTCATCAAAACAAGATCCATACACACTAAAATCGTCCATGAATACCTTAATAATCTTCTCAACATATTCAGAAAAATGCTCACCGTAAACCTTTGGAACGTGGCAGGTGCGTTCCACAATCCGAATGACATCCTTCGGTAGGTAAACGTACCGAATAGGCATGTAAATGTGGTCTTCTCCTGATCTTCCGAGGCGAAAAGGATCTGAAGATAACCTAAAAAGCCATCTAAAAAGCAATAAAAGTCACAACCCGCCAATATCTCAAGCATTTGATCAATAGAAGGAAGGGGAAAGTGATCTTTACGAGTAGCAACATCTAACTTTCTATAATCAATACATACTCGTCACTCAGTTTGCACTCGGGTGGGAATCAACTCACCTTCCTCATTTGTCACAACGGTGATTCCAGACTTCTTTGGAACCACCTGGACAGGACTTACCCACTTACTATTAGAAATTGGGTAGATAACATTAGCATTAAGAAGCTTCAATACCTCCTTCTTCACAACTTCCATCATTGGAGAATTCAGCCTACGTTGAGCTTGCCTTGTAGATTTTGTATCATCCTCCCACAAAATGCGATGCATGCATATGGAAGGGTTTATCCCTTAGATATCTGTGATGGTCCACCTGATGGCCTTCTTATGCTCCCTCAACATTTGAACTAGCCTCTCCTCTTGTGTTGAAGTCAACTCTGCGGAAATGATAACTGGAAGAGTCTGTTTATCTCCCAAATAGGCACATTTCAGATGTGTAGGGAGTGGCTTCAATTCCAATTTTGGGGCCTGCACATCAGAAGGTAACAACTTCTGGTAAGCTTCAAGTAGTTAAATAAAAGTCAAATCATACCTTTTTGAAGAGCTTTCTAATGAATCCAAGGCGGCTGTCATTTCCATAAGCTCCTCTCCTATCTCGGCATCAGCGTTAGCTTCTACTTCCATATCCTTAGTTAAAGCTATTTCCAAATGATCCCTGTAACTTAATTTAAACATTTCTTGCACCAAAGGATCGATCACATCAACATATAAAGCACAATAATCATTAGGAGGATGTTTCATGGCATCAAAAATGTTGAAATGAATTACTTCCCCACCAAATTCCATTATGAGCGTGCCTTTACGAACATCTATCTTAGTTTGAGCCGTATTAAGAAATGGTCTCCCCAATAGGATAGGTATCGGATTGCATGAGGTGTCATCATTCATATCCACAACATAAAAATCTGCAGGAAATACTAACTCATTCACCTGCACCAAAACATCCTCAACCACACCGTCATGATAAACATTAGTGCGATCAACCAATTGCATGGCTACACTCATTTTTTCCAAAGGGCCCAAATTCAAAGAAGCATAAATCGAATGAGGCATCACATTAATAGAAGCACCCAAATCCAACATTGCTCTATTGACCATAGTATTACCAATTTTGCAAGGAATAGTGAACATACTTGGATCCCGACATTTTGGAGGCATCTTCTTTCTGAAGACTGCTGACATATTCTCACCCATCATCACTTTCTCATCACTCTTCAATTACCTCTTAAGTGTACATAGTTCTTTAAGGAATTTGGCATACCTGGGCACTTGCTTGATTGCTTCGAGCAATGGTATGTTGACTTCTACCTTTCAGAAAGTCTCCAATATCTCTTTATCCTTGTCCTCCTTGTTTGGCCTTATTAATCTGCTCGGAAAAGGTGGAGGGTTAGTTTTAATAATATTGGGACTTTTGACATTTACCTTCGTACTTGATGACGAATTTTCTTCCTTTTCCAATTCCTTCTCAATCTTTTCCTTGGTAGCAATATTTTTTGGGGTTCTTTTGAGACCTTCAATCTCCTTTCCGTCCCTCAGGGTTATGGCACTGACATTCTTTGGGTTCACCTCAGGTTGTGATGGAAATTTTCCTCCACCTTGCGATTCCAGACGATTGAGCCTTACTGCCATTGACTCATTTGGTATTCCATGTTTTGTTGGCTTGCTTTCATATCCTGTTGAAATTGCAAATTATTAGCAACAAGTTTGTTAAAAATTTCTTCTAAAGATGCACTTGAACTTGAAGAAAAAGCTCCTTGTGCTCCTTGTTGCCTTGGATGAAATCCTGGTGATCCTTGTGGCTGATTCTGGAAATGATTTTGTTGTCCCTCCAAAACTCAAGTTAGGGTGATCCCTCCAACCTGGGTTATACGCCTGCGAGTATGGGTTGTATTGGTTCGGGAAGTTCCCTCCTGCAGCATTCACGTGTTCCATACTCCCTTCTTGCAAAGTTGGGCACTCGTCAGTTGGATGACTTGTGTTTGAACATATCCCACACGCTTTCACTTGTGCCTGTCTAACTGCAATCTGTCGCACAAAAGATGTTAGTTCATCTAAACGATGTTCAATGGATGAAGTGCTTACCTCATTTACTCATCGAACATCATTACGAGTGCCGAATTATTGGGTGTTAGCGGCCATCCACTTAAGTAATATCGTAGCTTCAATAGGAGTCTTCTTGCAAAGTGCCCCACCACTTGCCGCATCAACCAAACTCCTCTCCATTGGCAGCAATCCTTCATAAAAATATTGGATGAGAAGTTGCTCTGGTATGTTGTGATGTGGGCAACTGGCACATAACTTCTTAAATCGCTCCCAGTATTCGTAAAGAACCTCCCCATTGTGTTGCTTAATACTGCATATCTCCTTTCGAATACTTGCTGTCTTTGAGGTTGGAAAATATTTTTCCAAAAATAATCTCTCCATCTCCAACCAAGTATTCACATTTCCAACAGGTAAATCAAATAGCCAATCTTTTGCTGCATCCTTGAGCGAGGACGGGAAGGTCCTTAACATGATTTGCTCGTTCGTCACCCTATGAGGCTTCATGCTCAAACACACCACATCAAGTTCCTTAAGATGCTTATGTGCATCCTCACCTGCAAGGCTATGAAAGTTAGGCAATAAATGAATTAATCCAGATTTTAACTCAAGGCTAACATGTTCAGCAAAATTCGAAAATGTTATGCATAATGGTCTATGAGCTAAATAGGGTGCAGCCAACTCCCTTAACATTCTCGGATTTGCCATTATGTCTTTGGATTCTAATTCCAATTCGTTTACCAAAGTTGACCTTGCTTCTTTATGGAATCTTCGCAATGTTCTCTCGATCTCCGGTTCAAGTTGCTCAATTTCTCTCTGAGGAGACCTGATCACTACCATGCACTAACACTAATGGACAATTAAAAATCAACAAGTAACAAAAAGAATGATTATAAGAAAATATATTCACAAAATATCAAATAGAATCAAATTCGAAAATTATGCTACCAAACTCCCCGGCAACGGTGCCAAAATTTGACAGCGCGTGTCGAGTGCATTGCAAAATTTACCTGACTCTGCACACTAAAATTTGTAGTTGTGGTAAGTCGTTATCGAATCCACAAGGAATGTTCAATTAATTTTTGTAATGAAATTAATTGATGCAAGGAAATTAAATGGGGGGTTTTTTTTCGTGTTTTAAAGAATTTAGAAAATTAAAGTAAAAGTAAACTATCGAAAATAAATTAAAACAAATAATCGTAAATTAGGAAAGTGTTGAGTATAAGTAAGGTCCGGTTCTAGAGTCAGTCACGGCCTAAACACAATTAAGCATATCTCCTCATGCTAAAGTCTTTACAAGCATTATATGGGAGACAACTTATGACTTAGGATAGGTCTTGTTTTTAAATTCTAATTTATGTTGTTTCTATTTTGATGTTAGCATAGGATTTATGTGAGAGTTAATGTGTTTTAGGTTAGGACATTAAGCATCATGAAGAGATTTTGCATAATGATTGTGTTAGGGTATACATGTTTAAGTTTCATGGCTTTGAGTGCAAAATTTTTAAATTTGTCCAACTATTTTTCATGTTGCACACATTTATAGGGAGTTATATACTCTTTAAGCACATTTGTGTAGACTTACACGGTTAGATACACTCTCATGTAACAAACCGTGTAAATATGTAATAACTTGCAGATCTGTGTTTTACACAATCAGTTACATGGCAGTGTAGTAGACTGTGTCAGATCACGACAATCCTTAAATTTGCCCTAATCCTTCATTTTTCTCAAATTCTCTTCTCTTTCTAACTCTCCCGTCATCGTCACTCTCACTCCCCAACCAATTTCTTGCAATTTTCTTGCAAATTTGTGACACCAACTTAAGCATTCTTATTTATTTCACTTGTTTATGCATGAATAATGGGGTATTTTGTAATTTTTAGGGGCACCCCAAAATGCTAGGGTTAGGGTTTTGAGAAAATTTTGTGTGATTTTGATATTAATTGCAATTTAATAGTTGAATTTTATCCATACCTATATGAATTATTGGTTCAATTTGATGAATTACATGAAATTTGGATAAAAATTCAATTGGGATTGCAAATTTGTGTGATTTTTCTTACTAATTGTTACATTGTGATGATTTTGTGTAAAATTGATGTTATTTTTTGCTTTTATAATCAATTGAAGTTGTTTTATTGTTTAATTTAATTTCAATTTAGTTTTTTTATATAAATACAACAGTTAATTTTGTTAATTTTAGGTAATTGCTAGATTAACATTGTTAATTTCAATTTTATTGTTAATTTCATAATTAAATAATTAGATTAGTTTTATTTGTTAATTACAATAATTTTAATTTCAATTTTGTGATTAATTAGGATGTTAGTAATTTTCCAATTATTTTTTTATTTATTTATTTATTTACGATAGATTTTATACTATGTTTTTAAAATTTCCTTTACTAGTTCATTTTCATGATGATTATTATACTAAGCACAAGAAATAAATATGGGGAAACAATTATTTCTTGCACTTTATCAGTTATCTTCTCACACTTATGTAAAGTTTCACGCATAATAACACTATCACAACTTGCAAAAGAAGTTCCAAGGAAGAGACAATGAGGAGAAGATTCCTCTAGAGACCTAATGGGAGCTTGCACAGTCCAACCACCAAAGCGGCCCCCGATGCTACTTTTCAATGTGGTGACACATGAGGAGCAGTATCAATGGCTCAATAAGAAGATTTTTGTAATAGGTCTTAGCATTAACTGGGAGGAGTTGGGGCTAGTCAGTTTGGTCAAGCAAGTTTAGGACCTTATTAATTTTGGAGCTCAGTTTTGATTTTTCAAGATCATGGAGCCCTCTTATTGGGAGTTAACTCTCAAGGTGCTCTCCACGTTCTTTGTGAAGAAAAGATGACATGACTAAGATTGGTCAAACACAATTCAATACTAGCTACTAAAGGAGATGGTCCGAATGAGCTATTCAGAGTTTTCTGTCATGATGGGACTATACGACCAAGAGTTCGTGGGGATGCATACTTACTTAACCTTGTAGATAGAATTCTTGTATGATGTGCTCTTGGTAATTTTGGAGTATGATCAACAAGGATGGAAACTATGACTCAAGTAGATCTAAAGCCTCATCTCTACAACACTCGGCACTCAGATGTATACATGGAGTAATGAATCACACATTAAGCAAATATGGTGATAAACACGGCGTTGAAAAAAATCTAAATGTGTTCTACATTCAAAGCATGAGTGAGAGGACACCAATACACCTGGGGCATACATTAGCCCAATTTATCTGGCGTCGAAGTAAAGAGAAGAAGGTCAGTGTGATCTACATCAAAACTTATGTGACAAGGCTTACATGAAGGATGGGTGTAACATCCCGTCCCCATATTAAGGGTAAGGATCCAAAATTTCAGTATATGGGAGCTTGAAGAGAGATTAAGGAAATGCATTTTCTTGCTCATGCATCATGTTAGCATATATGCATGCAAATACGAAATGTTTTGTATAAAAAGTGGTACATGCATTCATTGACAACTTCCGAGTATGATTGTTTTTAAATATGATTTTATTGAGAATGAGAAGTACAGGGAGTGGAAAGAGTGATATCGGTAGGAGTTGTGAGAAGAAAAGATTTAGAAACCAAATTGGTAGTGATCTGGAAAATGCTCACTGAGTATGCTTCGGTTTGTTAGCTATAATGTCTTCTCTGGTTATCCAAACGAGATGATTCTTGATTTCGATTAAAATAGACACATATGTCTACATTTCTTATGAGACATTGGACTTCAATTCTGTCTCTAAGAATCTCAAAATTTGGTATGAAGTTCAGAATTGGGTGCAGTACATTGGTGTATGAATGGAAAATCTGTCATCGAACTTTAGAGGCAAATTTGGGATTGATAAAAATATATTTTGGCAAAGTTTCCTTGTGAAAAGTTGTAGATATTTCTTTTATCTTTCCAAAGGTATATAGAATGAAAATTTTGGACATCGGAGCTGAAACTTATGATCTTTATAACTAAAGACGTTCTAGACGCAAAAGTAAGACGAAGTTACTGTTCATCCAATTCATCTTAGTACTGTTCATCAAGACGAAGTTACTGTTCATCCAATTCGTCGTAGTACTGTTCATCTAAGGCGAAGTTACTGTTCATCCAATTCGTCTTAGTACTGTTCATCTAAGACGAAGTTACTGTTCATCCAATTTGTCTTAGTACTGTTCATCTAAGACAAAGTTACTGTTCATTCAATTCGTCTTAGTACTGTTCATCTAATTCGTCTTAGTATTGTTTATCTAAGACGAAGTTACTGTTCATCCAATTCGTCTTATTACTGTTCATCTAAGACAAAGCAAAAGTAAGACGAAGTTACTGTTCATCTTCTGACTTCTGTTATGTTTTTGAGCCTTTAGAAGATAGAACTGGCCTTTTAGGTCTTCATGAAAGCCGTAGATCTTGAAGTCTTCTTTTCAATAGTCTAAAAAAGAAATCAATTTGACATTTTTTGTGAAAGTTATGGAAATCGCGCGAAACTAGGTTTGTTTTGATTGAGGTCGTAGACATGGTTGCTTCTTTTGATCATAACTCCTTCTCTAGACATCCAAATGACCTGATTCTTGAACCATTGGTTTCGTAAGACTTTTCTCTACATCTCCACAAAAAATGGAACCTATTTGAAATTAATGGAGAAAGATTGAGTGAAAAGAGTGGAACGGGTATAGTGAGTGTGTTCTTAAAGGATATGAACTGGTGTTAATCTACTAAACATACTTCAATATTTTGATGTTTTCTGGATCAGTAGAGATCCAAATGAGATGATTTTTGATTTGAGATAAACTAGAGACATGGAGTTACAAATGGCATGAAGAACTTGGAATCTAATTCAGTCTCTAAGATATTTAAAATTTCAATGGAAGTTGTTACTATTTTGGACAAGAGCAGTCCAAAAATGTTGGAAGTATATCTTTTGGATCACTGAACCAACTGAAATGTTTTCGGTGGCATTATAAACTTAAGACAATGGGAGATATTTTTCTAGAAGAAATATTATGTCAAAATGTTCAAGGGTAATTTTGGCAAGGCACTTAAGTTAAAAGAACATAAGCTTATAAGGAAGGATAAGATGGACTTTTTGGACTCATTAAGGGCATAATTGGAA
>JANKYE010000013.1:6923062-6935368 GCA_032467995.1 Erythroxylum dillonii
ATTGACTATAGATTCATATTTTAGGAAAACATAAAATTTGAAATAAAAATTGTTTAGGAAGTGCTTTATTTTATGAACTATATATGTAATTTTCATATTTATTTAATGAATTATTATTATATATTTTCAATGGGCCTCAAGGAATTTTTTAAAATTATTATCTTATGCATTTAGCGAGGTTATTATTATATTCCATTGGCCCGTCGGGACTGGAGAAAATTATTATTTAATCGAGGTTATTAATTTATCTAATATTCATTTATCGAGATTTTACTGTAAATCTAACGAGTTACTCCACCTATTATCAATTAATTTTAGAATAGAAGCTGACTTCAACTTGTAGCTGGTCTAATTTTTTATCTCGTGGGGGCGTCTAGGCTTGTTGCAAATTTAACAAATACTTTTTTTTTGTTTACCGGCCGATGCGATATTCTAAACAATATCCCATAGACAAACAATCAACCGCTGCAGCCAAAGTGACATGAAATGGAAAACAACCTTTAACTTTAATGGAATATATTTTAATGCGTACCTAAATCATTATGCTGCACAGACAATGACGTTCTTTTCTTTCTTGATATCAATACTCGTTTGTTAATCTCCAATTGTTCGTTTCTTATAGAGAGAGAGAGAGGAACAAAGAGATTCTGATACAGCAAGATGGAAATGGAGGTCGGCTTCTTGGGGCTTGGTATAATGGGCAAGGCCATGTCCGTGAACTTGATTAAGAGCGGCTTCAAAGTCACCATCTGGAACAGGACACTCTCCAAGGTTTCTACTTTCATTTCATCTGCGGCTTCTAAATCATAAGTGCCCTTTCTCTTATCTTAGGCCTATGCTTTTCGATTTATGAGTCCAAAGATCATTAGTTTTCCTTATTAAGGTGAAACAAGATTCAGTTTTTGTGATGAAAATGAAACCATCTTAGTATGATTACCACACTTCAAAATCTGACGTAAGACTATTGATTTGTCCAGTTAAATGGCAGATATTTAACCTGAATAGGTATCAAGTTCTGACTGGTGATGTAACTTTGCAGTGTGATGAACTAGTTGAGCTTGGTGCCTCAATCGGAGAAACCCCAGCAGCAGTGGTAAAGAAATGCAAGTTTACAATTGCAATGTTGGCTGACCCTGCCTCGGCTCTTTCGGTGTGTATGCTTTAACCGGTCCTGTGTACTCCCTTTGTTCCGTTATGGTACCCTAGTTTGGCTCTCTGTTAAGTCCTTATTTCACTGTTTGCTTTAGGTTGTTTTTGACAAAAATGGTGTACTCGAAGAAATTGGTAATGGAAAAGGCTACATTGACATGTCAACTGTTGATCCTGAGACTTCTACTAAAATCCAAGAGGTTATTTCTTGTTCTATTAATTTCCGACCTTGAAGTTGTTATATTAGAGTGAAGATGATTCTATAACCTCTTTATGTTGGGAGTCTACCGCGACATCGCCCAGGAGTAAAACAATAATAATAATAATAAACAAGAAATACGATTTTCTGATTGAGTTGGACTCCAAGTGTCAGGCTCTATTCATGTTGTTGGCTCGTTGTGTGAGCAAAAATGTTTGGTCTGAGGTCAAAGTTTGGAAAGTGTTAAGTATGCAGACACTGCACCTCTCTCCAGAAGCTAGCTGCTCATTTAGGTGTGCCCTACTTTGTGGGGATAACACTAGTAAAAAGCCCTTTGTACTTTTTTCCTTTTCAGTCTGTTGCCAGGACGACCTCATTACAACTCAGCTTCATGTTCTGACAGTTGCAAAATGGCTTATGAAGTTGAGATTAGTTACAGGGTGTCATCACTATTAGATGAACGGTTTAAAGATCGTTGGAGCTTTCTAGTCGGCCTCTGAAATTCCAAAAGAATAATGGTTTTTAACTTGTTATGTTGTTATCAGAGTCTTATTTTCTTGTGTTCATTTATAAAATCATCATGATTTGCAGTTGATGTTTTCAGGCAATCACGTCAAAGGGGGGTTCCTTCCTAGAGGCACCTGTTTCTGGTAGCAAGCAGCCTGCAGAAGCTGGTCACCTGGTAATCCTTGCTGCCGGGGATAAGGTAAACCAATGAATTGATCAATGAGTTATCTGTCTCTTGCTCTCTTCTCTTGTCAAGTTGTACGCAAGATGCAGCTCAAGGCTTCTTCTCACCAACACAAATGTCAGGCTCTGTACGAAGAAGCAAGTAAAGCATTTGATGTCATGGGGAAAAAATCTTTCTTCTTGGGGCAGATTGGCAATGGAGCAAGAATGAAACTTGTGGTCAACATGATAATGGGCAGGTAAAAGTTTTTGTTTGAATATCATCTACATAGGCAACAAATATACCAAAACGTTAAATGTTACAACTGCCAGGCATGCAAATCATTCTTGGGAAGTATATCCACTGCTAAGTTTAGATGTCAAGTTAAAGAGTTCATTTCATGCATTCCGTCGCTGTGATAAAACTTTTTCCATTTAGGTTTCATGCACACGCTGCTTGCTGCAGGTTAAGAATTTGGTAATAGTTATGGCAATTGTCCTAATTTTTGTTCTAGTAATTAAACAATGTGCTTTACACTGACTGGGTTGCGTTGCTGATAATATTTTGGTATTTTGTATGACAGATTCCATAATTATAACAAAGAAAACAACGATTTCTCCAACATAAAAAGAAAGTGATTAAGAATAACAAACTATGAGCTACTAGTGATGAGTTATTGTAAAAAACATGAAAGCAAGCATGCCAATTGATTAGGATGGATACTAATACTTTGAAAGCGATAGAATTTATAGTATTTGCTTAAGGTTTCATTTGTGCATTTTCAGGTAACAAAGGTCCCTAGAATTTATATTAATAATATAGTTTTTACCTTTAAATGCTTTATTTTGAGATCAATGTTCCATTTAAGAAGTCATTTTTACTTGTTCCAACTAAATATTAGACTGTCAGATGTTGTTACTTGAAAGTATTTCTTTTCCTTTTTTTCACCTCTACATGCGAACAACTTGCTACAAAATGTGAATTGGAGGAGGAAAATTAGTGAAATATCACTTTTACACTTGGAGAATATCTATCTCACCTTTCCGTGCATGACATAATACCCTTACTTTTCCCTAAAAGTTTCAATGTGTTCATGTTGCTGGATGTAAATTATGATGTGCAGTATGATGAATGCATTCTCAGAAGGACTGGTGCTGGCGGAAGGTAGTGGGCTGAACCCTCACGATCTTCTTGATGTGTTGGTAAGATAACAAGAACGAGTTTCATTTCTACTTATGTTGGATTAGGGGTTGAATTCTTTGAGCTTCGGTTTGGCAGGACCTGGGTGGAATTGCTAATCCAATGTTCAGGGGCAAAGGACCAAGTATGCTGAAGAGTAATCACACTCCTGCATTTCCTCTGAAACATCAACAAAAAGACATGAGATTGGCTCTTGCCCTTGGGGATCAGAATGCCGTTTCAATGCCAGTTGCAGCTGCTGCAAATGAGGTTATACTCATCTTTAAGTGAACTTTAATTATCTTTAAATTTGACATCAGAGGATGGTTTATTACAGATTCTATAAATGGTCTATTTCTGAAATTAAACTGCACTAGATATGACTGTGTGTGAAGATACGGTCTTCCCTTAAGAAAATAGTGGCTTGAGGCTAGGCGGTAGTATTTAATTGGTTCTTCCTAAGATAGTTATCTAATCGGATATGGGTTCAACCTGTATTTATGTTTGTTGTCTAGAGATGTCTATGGATGTGAACATCTGATGGGTAAATTGGGATTAGTAGTTTAATCTCCTATCTTAAATGAGAAGTTGTGGTCGTCATGGAGGTGAAATGGAAGAAAATCTGATACGATTGTTTTGGGTATAACAAAAAGGACGAATATATGTAAAAGTTCCTCACTCTGTACATCTTCCAAGATTTGAATCTCATTAAATGGTCTATAGTATTAGGTCTAACCTTAGTGGTCAATCTGCAATCAGTTTCTAAAGCTAATATGGATGCTTCAATTTTCAGGAAGCAGCCACTTTCCACTTAAAACGTCTAAATTTTGTTGCAGGCTTTCAAGAAGGCTAGGAGCATGGGATTGGGAGACCTGGACTTTTCAGCCGTTTACGAGGTGGTGAAGATGCACAAGGATTGAATGACATTTGACATGACACGAGCCCACTTGGTCATTTAGATGTAGACCTTAGAAAGTGGAAGTGTCGGACGTTGTTATGAAGTTGAGAATTTGTTAATCTTAATGCAATGTCATGTTTTGTTACCAGGAGCTTGTTTCAGAAAATAGCAGGCGTTATTGTATGAAACACTCAAACATTGTAAATGTTACAGAATAAAATGTTTAGCTGTGTATTTTCACAGCGCAATGATGTTTCCCTTTCTCTGAGGATTTGGTGAATGAGCGAATGCCATACGGTAATGTTACATATCATCTCAACTAAGTCAGACTCAGTAGAAAAAGCCCACAAGACCACTGAAAATGATGAAATTCGTACTGTTCCTTCAAAACCATACAAGTTCTAACAGTAATTTGTGTCCACAAGATCAGATATTGTAATGGCGACGACTGGCCAGACATTTGGTAAATCAAAATTGCAATATCCTTTATCCAGTGAATGGAGCCAGCCACGTGGGAATTGGCAGTTGGACATCCAGATCCTATCCTCATCTAAAACTGTATCAGGCGAGATTTCAAGCCAACAAGTGGTGGCTTGGCTTTCGTTGCCTTGCCTTTTTGTTTTTGTTCATAATCATAATCATACTCGTGCATTACCATTAGTTCCACAGCATAGAATTAGAACCTAAAAACAGAAATGGCAACGCAAGCACTTGTCTCGTTGTCTCTCACCTCTTCCGTTGAAAGTGCCAGACAGATTCTAGGAGCAAGACCAACTCTGTCTTCATTTGGATCCTCCAGAAAAGGTTCCTTTGTGGTCAGGGCATCTTCTTCTCCTCCCGTGAAGGTACCATTTTCTCTCTCGTGATTATTTGTTTTTCTTTTTTCCAGTTCGAGATGCAGATTGTAATCTGATGGACTAAAACATTTTCAGCAAGGAGCTGACAGACAACTGTGGTTTGCTTCAAAACAAAGTCTTTCCTACTTGGATGGAAGGTATGGTATAACTCTTGCATGGACTTCGCTGACATAGTTAGTGCTAACCAAGAATTAAGTGAAATGGTTTGTTCTTGTTCACCTTCACGGGTTTAGCCAGATGGTAGAGTGGTAGAGAGGTAGGTAGGACTTGGGAGCAGTTTCTCAATTACCAGGGTTCCAATCTTATTAGTTATCTGTAATTTTGACGTAAAGTGAAGGGCAGCTAATTGAGTTTCGTTTTGGATCTTTCCCCGTCCCCCGACAGCCTTCCAGGTGATTATGGATTTGATCCACTTGGCCTCTCCGACCCAGAAGGCACAGGAGGCTTTATCGAACCAAAATGGTTAGCCTACGGTGAGGTCATCAACGGAAGATATGCCATGTTAGGTGCTGTAGGTGCTATTGCTCCGGAAATTCTTGGAAAGGCAGGTCTTATCCCACCAGAAACAGCCCTTCCCTGGTTCAAAACTGGTGTTATCCCACCAGCAGGGACATACGATTACTGGGCAGATCCATACACCCTGTTTGTGTTTGAGATGGCACTCATGGGATTCGCAGAGCACAGGAGGTTTCAGGACTGGGCAAAACCAGGGTCAATGGGAAAGCAGTATTTCTTGGGGCTTGAAAAGTACCTTGGAGGGTCCGGAGACCCAAAATATCCTGGTGGACCATTGTTCAATCCTCTTGGTTTTGGAAAAGATGAGAAGTCCATGAAAGATTTGAAGTTGAAGGAGGTGAAGAATGGGCGATTGGCTATGTTAGCAATCTTAGGCTACTTTGTACAGGCCCTTGTAACTGGTGTTGGACCTTACCAAAACCTCTTGGATCACTTGGCTGATCCTGTCAATAACAACATCTTGACCAGCCTCAAGTTTCATTAAAATTCACGCATCTCCATTTACCTCCACTATTTGCCTCTCTTTCACTGCTACTCGTTGTAACCATCCTGTGAAAAGCTTGATTGTAATTTCTTGTGAGAAATGGCATATTAAGGAGTATGATAGTCTTTTCTTTTCTCTTTCTTTCTTCCGCCCATTTCCACTTAATGTCTAATTCTGGAGAAAGACTGATCAAAAAATCAACCAAATGTGACTACGGCATTTTCATTCGATTACAATAACAAACGGACTGTTAGCAACGTACTTTTCTGTTACAACTGACCCCGAGGCCATAAGTTAAATTGGAAGAAGACATTGTGAACATTATTAATGTAAACCAAAGCAGATGTGAGGTCTTAACTTCTGAAAAGCATCTTATACAGGTCCACACTCATTAACGTACTAATACTGCCTCTGATCAAGCAGCCTGAGCAACAGATTCGTCTGCATTTGATTCAATCCTGCAAAACACCATTGATTAGTATGAAAGAAAGTAACATGTTACTGTAGCAAATGTAAGAAGAGAATATAATCTTGTAGCAGGAAAAGTAGCAAGTCATTTTGGTGCTTTGAATTTTTGCCGAAAGTTGGGGTACACGGAAAATTTCTCAGTACATGAATAATTAGGATAATACTCCAAGGTTGCTTTGGACCTTGGCGCAAATTTCATTATCATCACAAATATACTCGTCAGGAGAAGTGATCAAGTTAGCTCAAACAGCTTCAAGTGGTCTTGATAAATTTAAGCAAATGTTGAAGACGCAGATACCCCTTTCCACTATCTTGTTCTTGTTCTAAAGTTATATCAGATGCATGCAAGTTGCATTTGAACAAGACATCATAAGGACTCATCCCTAGTCTATCTGTTATCTTTGCTCAAGAGTCTGAGAAGGGCACTCTCTTTACCTCTGCATTCCTTCCCCTACTTCCATCCTGAAAAAGCTTCCTATCTTCACTGCCATGCCCACTTCCTTGGATAGATTGTTTAACAGTGTCTGTACGGCAGAGAAAGAGAGAGACATTAGTTTCACAATGTTCACATTCAGAACACGAATGGATAATGGACAATAATGCACACATGTGCATACATATAGATACATATATACAGGGAGGGATAGCTTTGGTGACCATGACATACCCCGACACTTATTGCATCATTGATGATGAACTTTTGCTCCATAAGAACAACTTCCTCATAATATTTACGCAGGCGACCTTCAATCATTTTCTCTATTGCCATCTGTGATTTTCCTGTACTTTCTGCCTAAAACAACTTTAGTTACTAGTTTCCAGTGGCAAAACAGAATGATTAACAGCATAGTGCACTTCAAAAAACTATCAATATAGACATATGTCACACCCCCAACATTCATTCACAACTCTAAGCCAACACATGATATTCGAACCAAAAGTGGGGAACAAAGAAGAAAGAACATGCGGGAAATGAGAATCAGGTATAACCATGACATTTGGAAACTAAACCATTATTGTCATCTTCATCAGTTTTCCTAAGCAACAGGCATAGTAATTAACATGCATCTTCAATTTGTTTATACTAGAAGCAATAGTCAACCACAAAATGAATAAAAATATACTTTGTGAAACAGGATGCAAATTCTCATGGATTCATAGACTAGGGTAATTTATAAAGGTAGAACTCAATGAATAATCAGTTATTGCTTGTAGAAATGAATAGCATGTCAGAAGAAATTGTGCATAAGAACGTGTTTTCAAGATAGTTGAACATTTGAAAAGTGTCCTGCCTATATAACTCATCTGGGGTCTAATGTTCAACTATAGTCATTGCTTTATCAGAGAAAATTCATATTCTTCTTGGCCTGCAATCTTACATCTTTACTGACCAGAAAAATACCGTCCTGATAGAAATATAAGTGATGCATATGTCCTAGAATACATATTTATACAAGTCCAAGATCTTTCAAAGAAGGTAAAGGATGAAACAAATGTGGGGACCACAATTAATGTATAAAAATGTCATACAAAATAAATGGATCTCCACGACTGAAGAACAGTCACAAATATTAGCAGGCAACTATCATATCCTAACTTCCCATTTTTAACTTGTAAGATAGAAAAAGGTTTGTATTTCTTGATGTATTTACTGTACAGTAATAAGGCTATATATATACATATTTACAAGATTAATTTAGGATATGTAATCCCTATGATCAAGGAATTATAATCCCTGTAATGAAGACTAGAATTAATTGACATTAATGCTCAATACGTAACATAACTAAAGCAACTAACAGAACTGTAAATAAGAATCTATTTACCTGTGACTTGAAGATTTCACGTTCACTCTCTAACACTTCAGATGAAACATGTTGCTTGGTCAAGAATAATGGCTTGGCTGCCACGACATGCATTGCCAACTCTGATCCCACATGTTGGAGAGCTTCCAAATGAGAATCCCCATCCTCTATTTCAAGAGACAGAAGTCCAGCAATACGACCCAAGCCTACAATCACATAAACATTCATTAACTCAACCGACAAACCAAGCAAGATTTTGACTCAAATTCTCCTTTTTAATGCAAAACGGTAGTTTCTTTTATGGGATGTCCACATAAAACTCAGTTAGCCAAGGGCTTTTGACTTATGAGGAAGTATTTAATAGAGAATACATATATAATAGAGGTCTTTGACAACAGAGAACACAAGTAGTATAAAAAATTCTACCTGGCCGAGGACTTGTATGGAGGTAGGTAGATAGAACACTAGGTGAACATGTAGACATCACAAATGCCCTTCTGAGTTTTACATTCTCACCCATGACTGCAGCCACTTCTGTAATTGCATTTTGAACGGTTGTTTCCCCATTTATTTTGGGATGTTCAAGGTTTAACTTTGAGTCCTGGTTCCAGTACACAGATCAGCATAAAAACTTCACTAGGAGACCTTCTATTTAATAGTGTCAAAGTCACTAACTTTAAAAACCTAATTCTTGTTCCCTTATATGTCATTTCACAGCAGGAGAGCTTGCTATGCCATTAAATCTTCTCATGTTTGCACATTTCCACATACAATTAAATTTCAGCAACAACATGCAAGAAGGCAATTCATTTGGCCTTAACCAGAGTTCAAATCCTCACAGTCAAATCATAAATTCTGCTCAATAAATAACATAAAAAATGCAGCCTAACGCCAAACATCATATGCATGTATTATGCTTAATCGGGTGATGTTCTAAAGCCATTGTCATCTTGCTAAAGAGAATGAAAGTCAGGTGTGACCCGGAAAGCATGCTTAATCATTTTAACAAACAAAGCACTATATTGTGACTGATTAAGTCGACACAATATAATAAGTCAATAACAATTAGAATCTAATAGCAATAAGGTTGAAAAGTCTCGATCTCACCTCCAAAATCTCAGGTCCGATAGAATGGACCCCCGAAACCTGTTGACAAGTACTTTGAACGAGCAAAGCTTGCTTGGCCAAAGACAAAGCCTGCAAGAGAAGAAAAAATAAATTGATATGAGAAATCAAAGATCAAACTAGAACCAGAAAATGCTGAATCACAATTCCTAATAAACCTGCTTACTGAAGTGTGTAACTGAAAGAATTAAGTCAGCAACCACTAACCAAATGCTGAAATATATCATTCCGGGCAACAAAGTCAGTCTCGCAATTGAGTTCAATGACAGCAGCTTTCCCTTGGCCCTGTGCCAAAGCAAGCAACCCCTCAGTAGCAGTTCGACCAGACTTCTTCGACGCCAAGACCTTCCCTCGTTTCCTCAAATCTTTCTGTGCAGCCTCTACTCGTAATGCCACAAAACCACAATCCAGAAAACAGTCAATAAAAATAGAGCAAATGATGTTAACTGAAAAAGTTCAGTTCATTGTACAAGACTACCAATATCCCAATTGCATTCAATGAGAGCAGCCTTGACGTCTTTAATTGGAGCGCTGGTTCGTTCTCTCAATTGTTTTATCATATTCATTTGGTCCGCAGCTGCAGGAACTTGTGCACTAAATCTCCGTGATACAATCCCAAAAGCTGAATCCAGACTCGCATTGTTCTTTGCAAAATGGGAACTGGAAGCCGTAGTTCTGTGTGCCCATGAAGAAAAATTCAACCCACCACCAAATCTGGAATACAGTAAAACTTGAAGAGAACGCTTGGCGCCGGGACGTAAAGCCATTTCTGTCACTAGGGTTTAACAATAAACCTTAGAATTACGAAGAGGAAGGCTACAAAATAGAACGGGCTTCCATTTTGCATAAATTACCTGGGAGGCCCTTAGTTTAGTTTCTAAGATTTGGTCCACTGCAAATTTGTTTTAGACTCTAATAAGAGAGTACGAAAATGCGCACATAACGGATATTATTATTATAATAATAACGATTGATTAAGAGAATGGAATGATTATCATTATTATTGATAGTGGTTGGTTTGTAAAAAAATTAAGAAATAAAAATTAATTTATTAATTATATTTTAATTAATTAATTAATTAATATATTAATTAATTAATTACAATATTTTAATTAATGAATGAATTATATTTTAATTAATTAATTAATAATAATATTAGTTAAAGAATACCAAATCTTATTAAACAAAAAAAAATCAAGTATTGTTTTGGGTCATAAGGTAGGAATAAATAATAGTGGCAAAGCGCTTCTGTATTGAAGAACAAAGGATATTGGAGGAATGACTCTCATTCTGTCCATAATGAAGAAGAATGGAGCAATGTCTAAAAATTAGGAATGAAAGTATAAGCCATCTAATCATAACCTCTTACTGAGCTTTATTTTTTATTCCATAACATTCCTCTTTCTTCGTATCCACCAAACAAACACGCCCTAAATTTTCTAGTTTTGGTCTCCACTTTTTATAATTTCTCGTTTACTTCCATGATTTTAATTAATAAATAAATTATATTTTAATTAATTAATTAATTATAATATTAGTTAAAGAATACCAAATCTTATTAAACAAAAAAAATCAAGTATTACTTTGGGTCATAAGATAGGAATAAATAATTGTGGCAAAGCTACCATATGAAAGAACAGAGGATATTAAAGGAATGACTCTCATTTTGCTTATAATAGAGAGGAATGGAGCAATGTCCAAAAATTAGGAATGAAAGTATAAGCCATCCAATCATAACCTCTTACCAAATTTTATTTTTTATTCCATAGTCATTCCTCTCTCTTAGTACCCACCAAATAAACACACCCTATATTAAATTTTTTAAATATGGACAGAGTGTAGAGTTCACTATCAATAATTGAGCTTGAGTTAACTATTGTCCAAATAACTAGAATTAGTTGTTTGAATAGTTGACCCTTACCGCTTATAAATCCTTTAACATTTTCATGTCTAGGTAATATGGAACACTCTAACACTCCCCTTAAGTACAAATGAGGTTAGACATCCAATTGTCACTTGAAATATATGCAGTGGTAACCAGACTGGGCCGCTGGAAATGAACATCCAGACGGACAATCAGAAATTAATAATCCAGACCCAACTGACTCTGATGCCACTTTGAATTTTTTAAATATAGATAGAGTGTAGAGTCCACTATCAATAATTGGGCTTGGGCTAATTATTGTCCAAATAACTAGAACTAGTTGTTTGGATAATTGACCCTTACCACTTATAAACCTTTTAATATTTTCATGTTTAGGTAATATGGGACACTCTAACACCCTAAATTTTCTAGTTTTGGTATCTTTGTTAACAACCAATTAGAATTTCGCTGAATCGTGAAATCTGAAAAAAAAATCCATAATAGTAAATTATGTAATTTTAATTTAAAGTCTTGTGCATTAGAATTTGGGGGAATTGTGAAACTAAACAAATTCTTCATTTTATGGTTACTCTGTGGATGGTCTCGTATCATTTCATTTCAAACAAAACCTTCGTTGATTTGCAACTATTCACTGTTTCTCTTTTTTCACAAAATGTTCATTTCGCCCCCATCACGTGTTCATGCATTTTTCGTGCTCTAATATAGCGAATTGATAAAGAGGGTAAGACAGGCTTGAATACGACTCTTGTGGCCAGAATGCTTTTTTCTCGCAAAAATAAGCAATACTCCATAATTTTTCTTTCTTTTTTTTGTTTAATTAGGTCCAAATCTCTTTTAATAATAACTAATGTTATCAATAATGTACCAGATTTGATACTGAATTGAGTTTTGATTACAGTATTATACCGATACCGGTTAATATTAAGTAACGTTTTAGGTAATTTTTTAAATTTATGAAATAGTCTCTGAACTTTTTAAAAAATTACAAAATAGTTCATTGTTATATTGTACAATTGTACTATATATTTTTAACTTTATCTCCAAAAATCATAATAAATAATAATCACAATT
>JANKYE010000013.1:6974861-6988198 GCA_032467995.1 Erythroxylum dillonii
ATGTATCTTAGGAAATCTGATACTTGATTTAGTATAGACTTTTGTGTATATATATAGCTACTGCTGTAACCTACAATGGATGAGAATGAAATTATTTCTTCTCTGCTAATATTTCACACAAATAATTAACATCAAGATAAGATAGTTTCTGGCTTTTATTATTGGGCATGGTGGCCATTCATATGTGTTGTGAAGTCTGGTTCTCCAGTCAAGATATTCCTAAAGTAGTAGTTTCTTCTGTTTTTGTGTTAGTTGTTTTACCTGGTGTAGATTGGCATGATTTCTCTTCAATGCTAAAATCACAATGTGGTACTTTTTAACCTCAGAATGAAGCAAATGTTTTGTTTTTTTTTCTGTAACCCAAATCCTAATAGACACTATAATCTGTTGCAGAAAAGTTTATTGATAGATAGTGAGACACAAATTGAAAGTCTCTTGGCATGTGTTTTTGAAAACTACAAATCCCTGGATGAGAACTCCCCCTCTGGGTTAGCAGACCTTTTTGGTCCAATTCAAGAGTCTGCAGCACCAGCTCTAGCTTCTGCTGTGAAAGTCTACAGCCTTCTTCATGATATACTCTCCCAAGATGCACAAAATATGCTCAGAAACTATTTACAGGTAAGTTGAGAAACAATTATTCTTATGAAGTACTACTTTGGAAGTATTGTTTCAGAGTTGTCTACCATCATGAGTCAGTGTTTGTAATCTTCGTTAGTGTTTAGCCACTTGCAACTCATTCCTTGCATGCACCAACATATACACCAACCCAATCACATGAACACATTCATATCAATGTTAGTCAAAAAAGAGCCATCAGGAACCAAACTAGTCTTAGACATTACCCTCATCCAGATTCATAGCTACTCTTGCTGCATTTGTATTTTTATCTGATACATCAAGTATAAAACAAAAGGTCTGAATCAAATGGCCAATTATGGCAGACAGCGGCAAAGAAAAGGTGTCGAAAGCACATGATGGAAACTGATGAGTTTGTGTCCAGCAATTCTGAAGGTTTCTTAATGGACTCCATCACAATTTCCACGGCCTATTTAAAAATGAAGAATCTTTGTCTAAACATTGGCAAGGAAATTCAGGCAGACATCAAGATCCATAACCAACACATACTGCCAAGGTATATATAAAGGGTACCGGTCTATGAGAAATTTGCAATTATAGTGCATGCAGGCTGTTATGATTTGTCACCTGCCACTAAAATTTGCAGCTATAATTTCTTCAAAGTGTTCTGTTCTTTGTTTTAGTCAATTGTCTGCTTGGTTAGTTCTGGGTAGATGTTAATGTACTGATGCTAGCATGTCCTGCTTTGATAACATAATTTCACCATTCATGTTTGTCCTCCTTGCAGCTCTATAGATTTGTCAAACATTGCAGCAGCTGTTTATAGCACTGAGCTTTGTAATAGGCTTAGATCATTCTTGTCTACCTGGACTCCTTCCAGCCCAAAGCCACATGTAACTGAACTTCTAATAGCAATTGCTGATTTTGAGCGGGATCTTGATTTATGGAACATCAGGTTTGTGTTGGAAAAGTTAACAAAAATTCATCTGATTTTATCTAGAAAAAGGGTTATAGGTGCACAGTCATAAGGAAGTGAGTCAGTGATTTTCAACGTCAGAAAATATGTGAAAAAGCAACTAATACTCACATGCCATCTTCCAATCTTTTCAGTCCAATGCAGGGTTGTGTGGATTCGAGGGGCCTATTCCACGGTTACATAATGGTGTGGGTACAGGATATGCAGCTTAACTTGCTTGAGTGGTGCAAAGCAGAAAAGGTAATATATATATATATATGGACATGATATGCAAGCGTCGAAATCTTAGGCTGCTGTCCATCAAATCTTCACGGAGAAGATCTTATTAGACTAAAATCCCAAGTAGAGATCGTCTTTTGGTGAAGCCACAAGCGTTAATGGCTATTGACTTACAACAAAGATTGATTTCTTATTGTTCTACTACTAGTAGTTTCATTTACAGCCAAACTTGAATGTAATTAACTATTGCAGGTAGCATGGGCTGGAGTAACAACAAACCATTCCACGTCTCCATTTGCTGAAGAAATGTACGAGAAAATTAGGGAATCTCTTATTGAGTACGAGGTGGTGATCAACCGTTGGCCTCAATATTCATTGATTCTGGAAAATGTAAGGAACCGGAAGTGCTCCCTCTGGCACATGTACTCATACTTGTACATGAATGTAAAAAGCTAGTATTCTAAATCACTGTGTTATGACATTGTGGAAGGCTGTTGCTGATGTCGAAAGGGCAATAATCAAAGCACTGGAGAAACAATACAATGACATACTCACTCCTTTGAAAGACAGCATCCCCAAGAGGCTTAATATGCATGTTCAGAAACTCACAAGAAGACAATCAGTGACAATATATTCCGTACCTCATCAAGTGAGTTTTATATTGTATACCATCATCATACGATTTTTCAAATGCATGCATATATATCTGATCGTGCTCTATATTTTTCTTTTATTCTGCCAGCTGGGAATTTTCCTCAACACCATAAAGAGAATTCTTGACGTCTTACACTGTAGAGTTGAAGATATCTTAAAGTCTTGGGCCTCCTATCTTCTGCCTGTTGTGGGGGGCGACAAGAAATCACCTTTCGGAGAACATATGAATGGAGTCACAGTCCTGTTGCGAACAAAATACAAAAACTACTTGCAGGCAATTGTGGAGAAACTTGTTAGCAATGTAAGCAGATATATGTGTAAATTGACATTTTATAAAGGAAAAGATGTGTCTGATGGTATCATCTTACTGTTTCAGATGCAAGCAAATCGAAACACTCGGTTGAAGAGAATATTGGAGGAAATAAGGGAGGAAGATGGAGAAGGTGATGTACGTGAAAGAATGCGGTTGCTGAGTTCCCAGCTGGTTGAGTCTATATCGAACCTTCAGGAGGTCTTCACCACTCGAATATTTGTTGCAACCTGTCGTGGATTCTGGGATAAGATGGGACAGGTAGAAGACATTACTACTGAAGGAGAAGTGTTCCCATTTATGTTATGAAATTCTTATTTCTTACATTCTTTTATTTATAGATTGTTTTGAAGTTCCTAGAAGACAGGAAGGAGAACAGAGTGTGGTATAATGGCTCTTGTTATGCTCTTGGGGTAAGTCGAGTATATATATATACACACACACACATATATATATATATTGTTACAAAAAAAAAAATCTCAGCAACTCAAAACTGCTTACTGCTTCGTTTATTGTTTTCAGGTACTGGATGACACATTTGCTTCCCAGATGCAGCGACTTCTTGGAAATTCAATGCAAGAGAAAGATTTAGAGCCTCCTCGTTCAGTAATTGAAGCTCGATCTATTCTCTGCAGAGATGCAGCTAACCCAACAGACGCTATTAATTACTTCTACGTCTAGAGAGAGTGAGGGTGTATAGTTTCTGTATATGTTGCAGTTGAATTATGTAAATTATTAAATTTTATAATAAAAGGAAAAAAGCTTATGCAATTGCAGATATTTCTCAATGTGACAATCTGTTGTTAAATCAGCAACAAACATCACCTACATTCCAGTATATGTTGCAGTTGAATTATGTAAATTATTAAATTTTATAATAAAAGGAAAAAGGCTTATGCAATTGCAGATATTTCTCAATGTGACAATCTGTTGTTAAATCAGCAACAAACATCACCTACATTCCAGTTTGCTTTGTTTTGACGGGCTAGTTGTTCTAGTATTTCAACTGAAATCTTTCCAAATTTGAGAGGTGCAGCCGGACAAGAAATGGGATAAAACGTAAGGGATCAATAAGATTGACTTGATACCATTGTTAAGGAAAAAGTCAGAAAGTACTTATAGCAATATAACCACTAATTACATTGCAGAAGGTGTCAAGACACAAGACAACAAAACACCACAGCTATAACCAATCAATCATTGCTACTGGCTGAGACATACCGGTGAAGCCAACTTCCACCCCTATGAATTTCCTTTCCCTTGTTGGATCTGCTGAAGAAGAGCTGCTGCAAGCTGCAATGTTGCTTGCAAGCGCTTTTGTGGGTCTACATCTGCTTCTTCTTGTGTACCAGTCGTTTGCATCTGTTGATTACCTTGACCACTTTGATGCTCTCTTTGTACTGGGGATGGCACCACTGGCAGCACATTTGAAGTTTGTTGCTGCTGCTGTATTTGTTGCATTTCACCATAATGGGATGGCAGAATGCCAGAGCCTGATTGATTATGCTGTGCAATTATATATTGGTTTTCAGACTGATACACTGTATTTTTCTGCCTAAAATCCTCCCCCGCTGATGCATTTGGATTGTTCCCTGATTGCCTTTGCTGCCCAAGAAGAGACGATGCTAATTGTGCAAGTTGTTGTGGTTGGAGGCTGGTGATAGGCATCGACAAAGAAACAGACGATTTAGTTTCTTGACCAGAGAATTGGTTGTTCCGAGGTTCTGTGTTACTTAACATTCTGCCCACACGATCACTAGCATTGTTCTCTTGCAATACCCTTGGCATTGTAGCTGAGTGACGCTTATGAGTGAGTGGATCATCAGCAACGGACTGTTGGGATGGTATGTTTTTGTCACCTAAAAGGGGCTCGTAAGCATGATGTGGAGACCAGTCGGGACCCAACTTGTGCTGATGGAGTGGATACTCATGTCTTTGTTCATATGAATCATATGGATCTCCAACAAAATGAGATGGAGCAGATGAAGCTGTTAGAGGTTCATTAACCAGATAAGGTGGATCACCTCCTGATTTTCCCAAATCATAGGAAGGTCTGACTGAAGGAAGATTTCCTGAAGATGAAGATAGCTTTGAATATTGCAAATCCCCACGGAAGGACACTAGGTTTGCATTCCTTTTCTCATTTATATGGTGGGGCCGAACATTTGAACCAGGATGCTCTGATCTCAAAATAACACCTGAGATGCTCAGTTTCCCAGGTACTTTCAAAACTTTTTCTGAGAAATCAGACGGTGGTACTAGAAACAACGTGGTTATATCATCAAGTTTAGCAACTGCAGCACGCTGCTTCTCCTCCAGATAATGCATAAATTCGTTATAGTATCCAATATCAGCATCACTAGCTGGGACAAAGAATACAACCCAAGCTGAAGCAGCTTGATAGTAATGCTTTGCAAGCATGTCTAAGCCAGTCCTTGCTGTGCAATCCAGAAATTCTGGCCTGCAGCAAAGTATCAGGTGTTAAGCAGTGACTGCCAAAAGAACAACAATGAAGGGGTGAACCAAAAAGTCATGAAACGGAATTGTAAGTAAATGTAGGAGTGCGTTTTATCTAACCATAAAAAACTGTTTGGTATATGCTTCCAGAACATGTACAAGAAATTTAACCTCTTTTTTTCCCCTTTGGTGCTTAAATTTAACTGATTTGCACTATTAAAAAACTGTATCATGTTAATACATTCAACTATCAAAGTTGATAAATATCGAGTAAAACCTGGAAAGAATTAATCAAATAGGATATTCACAAAATGAATTAAGCACCAAGAGGCACAATGATCAGCCAATGAACAGCAATATAACTTAAGAAACATCTATTTTGATAGTTTTATCCATTGGTTGGGCTTCAAAGGGTCAGGGTTAAGCTAAATATGGTTAATAACAACAAGCAATATTTGATTTGTGCAGAGGGATAGCAGAAGAAAACCAGCATGATCTAAACTGCCGATGAAACCATAGTTTTTACGGCCTTAACATACTACATTTGTTACGGTACTGCTCAGGCAAATGAATCCTCCTATTTCATAGAGTGCAAATTAATAAGAACAAAGCTTTAGGGGAATAATAACATGGGAGGAAATTTTTGAAAAAAAAGAGGAAAAAAGAGAAAATATAGGAATTAAAAAAACATGGAATATGGGAGGAATGGGGCAGCTTGCCACTACATAAAATCATTAATCAAAAGCATATAACCAGCTGATACCAAAACCAACTGATGCATCATTGCAAAAAAAATGCAAGCCAATTTTAGCACTTACAACATGATATCCAGGACTTTTCCCACAGGAAAGGCACGGGCATGACAGACAGGAGTTCCTCCCTTTGCAATGGTTCCTTCCCATTTCCACAAGTTCAAAGAGGGCTGTTCTGGCTCAGGAGTGAGCCTTTTCCTGCCAATAGGATTTGATGGCAATGAAACAGCACTTACTTGAAAGTTGTCAAGGGAAGCTTTCCAGCGGTCAGTCCTTTCTCTGTGAGGGAGAGATAAATTAATTGGACGTTCGGATACTGGATTATAACCAAAAGATCTGGTCTCATAGCTCTTATCAAAGGCCTCAGGTTGTGGAAAGTCAGAGAATGCCCTAGGAAGAACTTGCTTATCATGCTCTATGTCGGACAAAGCATACTCAGGTAGCTCTTTATCAGGAGGAAAGGAGCCAGTCTTCAGTCTTTTGGTCTCATGAAAGGGATGGGAATCTTCTGGTAAGTCCCATGGTTCCTCCAAAAAATGATCCTTCTTTGGAAATTTCTGAGACAATTCATGGAAATGAGCACTACTATTTCTTGGAGGGCTACCATGGCGTTCGTACACATCTGGTGGTGGTCCTAGTTCTTCTTCAAACCTCCAGTCATCAAATGTATCACCCCCAGCAGGGTACATCGCATCCTTCCTGTTAAAACCATATATGTCAGATTCTCCAGCATCTAAGTTCATCAAATGATACCTGAGGCCTGGATCTGCATTTGAGTCTCCAAAACTCCTATCCTGTTGAAAGGTCTCAGAACCTCCAGGTCGACCATTTGGTTTAAGATATGGAGAGCATGTCGTCCTTCCACTACTGGATGACCCAGCTTCATTCTTTGCAAAACAAATATGCACGCGAGGGTTACCAAACAATTTACCCTGAAGAGTTTCTTTGGCTCGGCAAGCGACCAATACACTTCTAAATCGAACAAAAGCATAGCTACGACCTGGAAATACAGTAATCTTCTCAATCTCACCAAATGGTGAAAAAGCTTTTCGTAATATCATTTCATCAACTTTCAGTAAAGCAGGAAAGCCTATCCATAAGACTTCACTAGGTTCTGTACTTCTTTCACTCATCTTGGATTTGTCTGCGTAAAAGGAATCAGGACTAGCATCATGCATTCTAAAGTCTCTCTGAGAGAAGGGAGATCCTCTCAATGTAGATCTTTGCTCATCTCCCCGTTGCACATAATCTTCACCACGTGATGGTGTTGACTTATCCTGAGAGAAGAATGTCATCAAGATGACTGACAACCAAACATTGCTTTAAAAAGCCAAATGTATTCTGGTTTTCTGTTTGAAAACAACTTAGAATTTAAAGACGACAATGCTTCAATGCACATGAAGTGGTCATTGAGCTAGGCATCATTCCATGCATAACTGGGGAGTTTGCACCTTGAATAATGGGCATAAAGCACTTAAGATTTAGAACTGTAAATAAAACTGTTACTATTTCCACAAACTCTAAAGTTGAACTTTCTCAAATGTAAGAAATCTTCTCAATCTGCATCATGTAAATTACATAATTGGTAGCTCATGTTCCAATATCTTAAACTGCTCCAATCCCAACTGCATAACAATCCAGTCAAATGAATTATCCTATATATATGCTTTAAAACCACATAGGTATTATTCTTTGAAAACAGGATGAAGCATCATAACCAAAAACTACCAGAGTTTGACTTCTTACAAACAAAACATTAACGATGGAATTTTATATTTTGCATAAATTAACAAGAAATATTCTATTAGTATGTGAATCCCATTTTTCATAGAAATTTGGATTGAGTTCTCACCATATTTGCACCCTCTTGTCTCCAAAATTTTATAGCCGGAGAATCAAATTCCATACATTTTTAAGTTTTAAAAACTATATCACAAATCAAGTAATCACTCAAGTTATCTGACATCTAAAAAATGTTCATGAAAGGGTATAAGTTCACAAAGAGTATACAACTGCTTTCTTTTCCTTTTCTCTTCATCTTTTAGCAGTTTACCAGAAATTAATTATTTTTTATTTAACCAACTAGCTAAATTTCCAAGCTGCAAAAAGAAAATACTGTTGGTTTTAGCAAGTACTAGTTCAATCTTTCTGTTGTAATCTGAAAGATAATAGTGAAAGTTATAAATGAAATTAACCATGGATAGAACATTGATTTAAGCACTCATAAATAACCGAAATTCACTCCCACCATGATTATCATCCAGCTGGGAAATTACCAGAATCATGAAACTGGGACCTCTACAAGATTCTGAACAAGTGAAATAATCAGCTTTAGCAGACACCATTAGTCATATATGTTGAAGTTGCCATTCGATTTTGTAAGCATGATTAATATTTAATTCGTTTTTGTGCATTTGAATGTTGCAAATAACCATTAAGAAAAAAACGAAGAGGATATAACAGCTGCATAATATCTGGGTCTGAGACTTTTCATCTGAATGAGTTACTTCACTGTGTATATCAAGGTTGCTAAACCAATTTGCACTGTCTTCTTGCAATTATCAAGTCTTAAGTTTTTCTCTGTTCAAACGTTTTTCATGCCATCTTATCTTACAGATTTAGATGAGTGGTGAGAAACATAATGATATTGTCAATCAAGCTTCTGTAAGGTACATTACAAAGGAAAGTGAGTGATCTGGAAAGAAACATTGTATCTTCATGAATCATTTCTGGAAAATATTTACAATTCATGAGATTCCTTATCACTTCACAATCCTACTGCAATAAATGTTTACTTTCAAGGTCTTCCTCTAGGTCATTTAGGTTGAGTTGAATTAGGGGTAGATGTTGGTCAAAACATTATGCTCATGATACCAGTCCCTGCAAGGTGAGATCTTTTTTCTTTTGTATTTGTTGTTTGCTTGGCCTTAAGACTTGCCGATGATAAATTGCCATATTATTCTGCTCATCATAGGATAGTTTTTCTGGAAAAATATGGCATGTCGTTTGCGAATCATGGTGATATTCTTGCTCAAAAGTTTACTTCCAGTGAGAAATAATAAAGAAAAAGCTAGATTTAGATAATGCAGTCACCATCTTTAACAATGGAAAAACCCAGTAGAAGTTAACCATTGAACTCAATTCTGCCAATGGTTTCGGATGCTGCAGACTCAAATTGTTTAGAAGCAATCATAAATTTAGTATATATATATATAAATTACCACTTGGTTAACACTTGAACTTAGTGCATAATGAACAACCTTTTGCTATTATCTGGGTAAACAAATTTTAACATGCACGTTACAAGAAAGATCGATAATTTAAGGAAGCCTCACATCTACCACTTGTAGTTATTCAGTGAATATTGTAAACAAATTTTAACATGCAGACCAGAAGATGGATAATATGGGCAGGAAAAGGAACCCCTGTACTTGAGCCAAATGGTTCTCCTATTCTCTTAAATCTGTAAAGTGGGCTGTAATCTTCTGAAATTTGAGTGGCTGAAAGGCACTTTAGATAACTTGATTACATAGCTGTTAGTCATTAAACCTAATGCATTCAAATTCTCAAGTACCTGGATAAGTTAGAAGGCCTCAGTTTATATGGTTTTTATTGCTTTCTTGGATACCTCATTGTTTTAGGTTCTCAAACCACATAATACCTTTAGGTCCAGGATAAGAGCCTCGCATTAGGGAACTTCAAAGTTTTAGATGCAATTCAAAACTCAAAAAGGAAATTTGGAACCTGCAGATGAACTACTAGTCTTTTCCATTACAAGAATGACAGAGAGTTATGAACACGACGTATTATGCTTTTGAAATTAGTATTGATACGAAACTTAAACTAGCTGGAAAAACAGTAAAGATAAATCATTATGCAGCTCGTAGTACTGTGCGAGAACCTTGTTTATGGTATGTTGATTTATGGGCGCATAAAACATTAGGGATCTGGCCTGATGGCAAGACCTAAGAGTGCATCCCAGTCTACTAGTCAGGTTCAAGTCCAAGTAGGTGTATTATAAACGTATGGACTAACATTTGTCTGGGTATAATGCTTTTAGAGATCCAAAATATAGTCCTGCAACTGAATTGCTAATAAAATTGATGCTGAGCTCTTCTTTCTAGTCATGGATCATGTACTACTATATGTATTCAACATCCGTCTGTGAATCATTTTTTAATTATTTCTTTCTAATTAATTTTATCAAACGTGTAGTAGGGCTGTTTTTCCTTCTTGAAGTAATTAAGCCAATGAATTTCTTTACTTTTTAATATCTTTCGTGGATTAGTATGATAGAATAGCTCAGCTTCTTCCTTTGCCGTTGTATAAAGAAGCTGCAATTATTGCTCCAAAGCAATCAACTGAATTGAATTCAAGAAAGAATATACATGTACACACAAATCCCATATAAATAACAGACAAAAGAGAGGCATCACTAACCGCCTTTGCAAACTCAATCCTAAGCGGGTTGCCGGCGAGAGGAAAACCTTGGAGAGCCTTCATGGCGTCAATAGCATCTTCATGGTTCATAAAGTTTATAAAAGCATAGCTTCGTCCAGCCTGAAAAGCAACGCTATCAAGCTCTCCGAAACGAATAAACTGATCGGTGAGATCGTTCTCCGATAAGCTATGAGACAAATTGCCAATCCACAGATGTCTCGACGGCGGATTATTTCCTCGCTTCGAGGTAACTCCGCCTTCTTCGAAGCGAGACGACGGAAGATCTCTTCGAGATCGGTCTCTGCCTCCTCCTCCTCCTCCTAATCCAGCTCCTGCTCTCATAGACTGCGAACGCAAAGGCTTTTTAGATCCTGAAATCGTTAATTAAGCTTGAAACGAGTGGGGATCGAAAAAGGACTAACCATGGTGGAATACGGTGAGAGATAAGACAGCCCGCGACGGAGGATTAGAAGATTGGGAATGAATGGAAGATGGTAAGTGAGAATCCTATAGATATATCTAAAGCTTTATCATGCCTTTTATAGGGTTAATTAGGTTTTTGGTAATGATTTAATTTTATGTTGATAATATAAGAAAAACCTAATTCAAATGTCTCATATAAAATTAGATATTAATGATAATTATCAGACATTTACTCGTCACCGAAACTGTATAATTCTTCATTATTCTGTACGTATCTACTGCCTACAGATACGTATATATACCTAAATCTAGTCGTCTTCACCTCATTTCAATGTCAATAGGTGGTCTGCGCCTAGGTCGGGAGGCTAGAGTTGGCCGGCCTGTGGCTCGGCCCATCTATAGATTGACCGACTTGTGGTTCAGCTCGCTCATCTTTATTTTTAAAAAAATTTACAAAATAATGTTTTTGTTGTTTTGATCGAGCTACGAGCTAGCTTGACTTACGCCTATGGCCCTATCGAACCGAACTATTTTGATTCGTGACTTGCCTATGGCTCGGTCAACTCAGGCTAAAATTAGGCCGTCCCAAAATTGACGTGCCTATAGATGTAATCTCAACTATTGTAGTCATACAAATGCCCAACTTCTAATAGCATCCATAGAATATATTAAGAGAATCCTGGAATTGTTATAGAGAGGATTAAGTAAAAAATGTTAGCTTTAGAGAGGATTAAGTAAAAAATGTTAGCTTTCTTGCAGCGTACTTTAATTAAAATTAAATGATAATTTCAATTAAAATTATAAATATTTTTAATTAAATATCTATTATTATTTTAAAATAAGATTCATATGATTCTTATTTATTAAAAGGTTAATTGTGAAAAAATACTCCAATTTTACTCAATTTTGTAATATTAGTCTAAACTTTAAAATGTGACATTAAAATTTTTAAAATTTTAACTTTTTACAAAAATAACTCAATAGTAATTTCAAAATTTCCTTTTTATCACCGGGTGTCATGTAAGATAGTGGTAATGATAAGTCAACCTTAAAATAGGACTAGCAAAGTAATTCTGCGCAAATGCGCAGTAAAACCTGAGGAAGGGACACAGAGGGGGGGGTGAGCTTGACAGTTTGTGGGTAACAGTTTATAACAAATGAATAAGTAAAAGCCTTGATAATATTTTACTTGTCTCAAAAAATATCTTATTATGTCGTAAAAATATTTGCTTTTCAAAATTCTTATCATGCAATCAAAATTCACAACTTACAAAATTTGAATGCATCAACTTGACAATTTACAGATGCAATGCACAATAAATGGCTTGAGGGTTCCATGGAATAGAATGAGAAAATCGAAGTTTACCCCATGAACAAAATGAGTCCAAATCGGAGCTCATATGCCACAAGCGGGCAGCCGGGAGAAAGCTCTTGTCAACGTGCACATGACGAACAGAATGGTTCCACTCTCGCCCAAACAGAAGCACATAATCATGCTCAAAATCATTTTATCAAATACTCATACTTTCATGTTCTTTTCATTTATACAAAATGCCATGACATTTTTCAAGGCATAAATATAAAATGTTTCAATGCATTTCCATCTTTATTTCTAAATTGATCGAAAAGTTCATATTCCAAACATAAAAAGATTTCTCAAATCATTTATAATAATAGATGCAACACTTATGATGCAATTAAAATCAGTGATTTTCTTTGATTTAAAGAAAACAGTAGTGGCTTATTGATTCTACTATAAACAGGTACCCACCTTGATTTCCTTGCTTAAAGACTTGACTTGCTCAAAATGCTTCATCTCTTGTTCCTCTTGTCTCTCTTAATCCCTTCATTCTTCACCAAATGAAGGGATCCTTAGCTCAAAGGGAAGCTCTTCTCTTCCTCTACCTTTTTCTCTTCTTGAACAATCTCAAAATCTCTCTTGAAGGCCAAGGAAATTAAAACCTAGCTTGTTTTCTCTTCTTTCTCTCTTTCATTCTTTTTCATGTCTCTCTCTCTTGTCTCTTTTCTCATCCAAGCTTTTTGTTTCTCTATAATCTTCTCATTCACGTTTTCTCCTTTATTTATAAGCAAGACAATACTTCTATTGGATCGCGTATGGCCCGAGTATTCACAATACACTACGGAAAAGACCATACAACAACATGAAGTATAACCGAAATTACCTTTTTGTCGTGGATTGGTTGTTTCTTTTTTGGATTCCAAGACAATGCAATACGCGAATGCCTTCTACTGGTATCTAGACGAGCATGCACGATCCGGGCATCAGCTATGGTGTGCGAGCACGTCCTGAAACTCTTTGTGAACGCCGCACGGTTTTCCTCTCAGATGGTGGCTAAGGTTTCGTATCACAATAATGTCTTCTGTCTAATGAGACCTAAGTTTCTCTATTTATAGAGAATCTTTAATCCCATTGAAGCCCAATAAGTTTTGGTCCATTATATCTCATATAATAAAAGCCCGACAACTTAATTCAATCTAACCCAATAAATATATCCACATATATTTATTC
>JANKYE010000013.1:7070851-7081537 GCA_032467995.1 Erythroxylum dillonii
TCAAAATTGTAAAATAAATATTGCAACAATTATCAAATAATTAATGAATTACATCTACTATTCTTATTATACTATAGGGGTATTTCTGTCATTAACATTATTTTATGTTCTGTCCTTGGCAACCAAACACATTTTTGTACTCAGAACGAAGATAATTATCTCTGTTCTGTCCACCGCAACCAAACATCTCACTGTCTTCAATTCTTGTTCTGTTCCGTCCTGTCCTGTCCTATCCCGTCCCGTTCCTGTCTATTGAAGATGCTAAACAAACGCTGCTTTAGTGAATAAAACATCGGTTAAACCTCACGCTTTCCAAGTTCTTATGGCCCATCAATGTATGAGTGGGAAAGCTAGCCGTTTGTCGAAGAAAAACCCAACAAGGGTGGATTCCCAACTCTTAACAACACCCTCTTGTAGAGTTGAGAGATCTGTACACACCACAAGTTTACCCTCCATCTCTTGAGGTGGCATGTAGGTGAGGGTCAAGGATGGTTGATCCCCAACCACCTACTTCCATGATTTAGGGGAAGAAGCTGCAGAAGAGGGGGAAGGTTATGGTTTCTGCTCAGGCGATAGCACTGTAGATGAGATGGAAGGAGACTGTTCTGGTTGCTCAAGGGAGGAGGAGGAAGAGGGTTTGTCAGGGAGCGACAATGGAGGAAATTATGAATCTTGCAGGATAGGTTTGAGTTTGACAGACATTGTGCTTAAAATGGAAGGTGGCGTTGGCAAATGATGGCTGACAGGAATGCTGCAGGCAAAAAATCGGTAATATGTTTTGGTGGGATAAAACCATTTGAAAAAGAAAGACGAGTATGCCTTGGGTTAAGACAGAGGCGTTGGAGAGAGAGATATAGAGGGTGGCGTGATAGGGGTTAACATGCAAGCTATGTGAATTGGTAGATCCTAGAGAGAAGCAAGAGTCTCTCTCATCATGTTTTTCTTTCTTGTTGACCTGACTCAAACATTAAGTGATTTAATTTCCTTCATATTTTAGACAAAAAGAAATGATATGATAGGGGAATTTTAAGGATAATATAAATATCTGTGCTTATTCGCTATTTATAAAAAAATTCAGTAGAGGGAAGTCTCAAGCCTTGAGATTGCAACACAGGTTACATCTCAATATGTACAATAAGCACAAATATAGGCTGGAGCTCATCTGAAGCCACAAATTCAGACAATCCATTACTACCTAACATTATCTTTGACCCACTCCTACAAACATATAAGAGGACCACTAATATAAAAATTGGTACTTTATATTTTATGCTCATTAGGTTGATTATAGTTTTATAACATAATTCTTCAAAGACATTCTTTATTTTATACATATTCAGATATATATGATAAATTCTGTAAGATAAATGCATATTGGAAATAAAATTATGTTGAGATTATAATTATTATATTCATATTGCATTTATTAATTATCACTATTTTTTTTAGTTATTGTTCTATTAAGACAAGACATTAAAAAGTTGTAAAAGACTAGTACAGATTACGATTCTTCCTTATAAAAGAAGTAGATGATCTCATAGCCTTAAACAAACATATAAATGCTTGTTAGAGAACAAGTTTACTAAACTGACCTTATATAAGAATTTTATCTAGAACATTTTCATATGTTTATAAAAATTATCATTATGATGATTGTATAAGTGATCATTTGACTTAAGATCTCTAAAGTATCTCATATAGATTCATTATCCTAAAGCAATTAGGAAGAATATTCCATTGTTCTCAATTAGTATTTGATAATTTTTGGAAAAATATTACTTATTCAACATAGCTTACTCATATACGTACATGTATATATATATATATACATAGAACTGTAGACTAAGTCCCACTCTAAACAATGTGAGACTTGCTCTATAATACCTACATAGATATATACAATCAACACTCCCCCTCAAGTTGGAGCATATAGATTATATGCAACTAACTTGTTACAAATAAATCCAATACGAGAACCTTTAAGTGATTTTGTGAATATCTCTGCTAGTTAATCATGTATCCTAACATAACTCGTAGTGATACATCTAACCATAATAGTTTTCCCTTATAAAATGACAATCTATTACAATATGTTTGGTTCTCTCATGGAACATTGGGTCACAGAATAATTGCATTTGTGACACTTCACAAAATTTAGTTCAGTAATTATCTGTTTCAACCAACTAAGCTCACATGTTACAAAGGCCATAGCTCGATATTCTGTTTCTTCACTTGACCTAGCAACAACATCTTGCTTCTTACTCTTCCAAGATATCAAGTTTCCCCCAATCAAAAATACAATACCTAGAAGTAGAACATCTATCAGAAGGAGAGCTATCCCAATCAATATCAGCATAGCCTACTATCTGCGTATGACCTCAATTTTCATATATAAACCTTTTTCCTGGGGTTCCCTTAATGTATCTTAGGATCCTGATAGCTGCATTGTTGAATCCTGAAATTTTTCTTTAAGTTAAGCATGATTTAAAATAATTTTTTAAGGTTTATTAGATTAATTATTTTTGGAGTTAATTGTGATGTCAAGTTAGTAGGATTTTTTGAATGGGTCAGTGGAATTAAAGTGCTAATGTAATAAGGATGTTTAAGGACATTTTTGGGAAGACACTTAAGGTTAAAAGAACATAAGCCTATAAGGGAGGGTAAAATGGACCTTTTGGACTCATTAAGGGTAGAAACGAAAGAAGAGTATGTTGTCTTGCTTGTTAAGAAGAGAAAAACGTGAATTGAAGGGAGAGAAGGGTGAAAATGAAAATAAGAGAGAAGAAGAGAGGTTTCGGTGAAAGAAGAAAAGAAGATAAATCAAGCTTGTTAAAGTAATTGGCCATCTTTTCTTCTTGCTTTATTAAAGAAATGGGTTGTGTTGAGGATGAAGGAGTTAGAGAGAAAAGGGGTTTGTGTAGAGAATGAAAGGTTTGTGTTGGAAGAAGATGAGTTAGGAGAACCGAGTAATTTTGGGGATCTAAACTAGATCTTAGGTTTTCTAACCTAGATGTACTATGGGTACGTTAGATTTGAGCTTAATTTGTGTGCATTGCAATTTTTGTCATTTTTGAAATTTAAAAATTTTATTGGAATGTTGTTTTGAATGAAACCTTGGTTGTTTTAAGAAACCAAGGGAATCCTACCTAAGAGCAAGGGGAGAGGCAAGCTTGACTTGGATTTTCACAAGCTAACTAGGTGGGTAATGTATTTTTAGTTATTGTGTAATTGGGCAAATTCTTACCTATTTGTGTGTATGTTGATTTGCTTGAAATTGAATTGTTTTGACTTATTGGAAATGCATGATGCATTATGATTATGTAATACCTTGAAAGAAGTTATGACATTATGAATTAAATGAAAAGAAGAAAAAGCATACAAGTATTTGAGCATGTGATAAAATGAATATGTGTTTTTGTTTGGGCAAGAGAGGAACTCGTTTCGTCAGTCACTTGCACGTTGACCCATAGCCTTCTCCCGACTGCCCACTTGAGGCCACGAGATCCTAAAAATTTAGACTCGTTTTGTTTACGGAGTAAACTTTGATTTCTCTGTTTAATTCCACAGAACTCTCGAGTCACTTGTTTTGTGCATTACATCTTTTATTTGTCGAGTATGGTGCATAGTTGAGTGTTATGTTTAATGGCTGAAGTCTATGCTGTATGTTATAAGTTTAAGTTAAATTGATCAAATGCTTAAATTGTTAGAATATATTGTGAATGCTCAAATTGCTAGATATACATGTACATATGCTTGAATATGTGGTCAATTGCCAATGGCTATAAATATATTATCTGTATAACTCACCCCACTATTCCCTCCTTTGGTGCAGAACGAGAAGGTTAACAATCCTTGCAAGGCATTCAGAAACTCCAAGATATTAGAAACTTTTGTAACTAAGTTAGTTCGATCACTTTTGGATAGCTTTAAAAGCATGTTAAACATCGAGCATCCAATGTATTCTGCATTTTTGTGTTAATCCTTTGATTATAACGTTTTAATGTAATTAAAGTTATGTTTGAACTTCTTTTGATTTAGCAATGGGTTTAGAATTGAAAAGTTCCCAACAAGTGCATTCTTACGTCTCTTGTACAAATTCAAAATTTTAAGTCTTTCATAGGTGTAGGAATTATGTTCAGACTTCAAGAGGAAATCTGGACTAATCTAGGTGGAATTAGACAAAGTTGTCTTTTAGAAAGTTATAAGTCTTTCTTTCATCTTTCCAATGTATATAGTATGAAATTTTTGGACATCTAAGTTAAAACTTATGGTCCTTATAAGGGAAGATGTTAAAGAGTATATTCGTATCGTCTGTGAAGATGCATCGTATGTGATGACGTCATATCGTCTACGATGATGTCATATCATTTATGATGACGTCATATCGTCTGGTGAAGCTACTTCTTCTATAGTTGACCTTTTGCTTCTTCTATAGTTGACTTTTTGCTTCTTCTATAGTCAACCTTCTGCTTCTTCTATAGTTGACCTTCCGCTTCTTCTATAGTTGACTTTCTACTTCTTCTCATGTTGACCGAAACTTCTTTTGTGCACTATTCATCTGATCCTTTCTTCTGGTCCAATTTTGTCCCCCTAAATGATAGAATCTGTCTTTGAGGTCTTCATGAAAGTTGTAGATCTTGAAGTCCTCATTAGAACCATCTAAAGAACACCTTAATCTGATATCTATACAGAAAGTTATGGTGATTTTCCCTATAGAACCATCTTTTGACTTTTCGTCTGATCCTATCGTCTAGTCCAATTTTATCCCTCTAGAAGATAGAATCTGTCTTCAAGGTCTTCATAAAAGTTGTAGATCTTGAAGTCATATTTCGAACCATACAAAGAACACCTTAATATGATATCTATAGGGAAATTTATGGTAATTTTCCCAATTCGTCTGACTTTTCATCTGATCCTATTATTTGGTCCAATTTTGTCCCTCTAGATGATAGAATCTATCTTCAAGTCTTCATAAAAGTTGTAGATCTTGAAGACCTCTTTTAAACCATCTAATGAACACCTTAATTTGACATCTATAAAGAATGTTATGATACTTGTCGCAAGATGGGTTGACTATGGTTAGGGACAAATACTGTTTCTGTTAAATGTCTTCGAATGCTGGGCTCCGGAAGCGAGGTTCAGCATACATCCCAATGAATATTGCAAGGAAATTGTAGAAACTGACTGACGACACTAATAATAAAAGAGATATCAGGCCTAATGATGGTAAGGTAGTTTAACTTACCCACCGATCTCTAATATCTACATGGGCCTATATTGGTAGCAATTTAATGTTGGGATATGTAGGAGAATCAATGGACTTACAATCAGTCGTACTAGTCTCTTCTAAGATATCTAAAGGATATTTCTCTTTGATATAACAATACTATAATTCGATTGAGCAACTTCAACACTAAGAAAATATCTAAGTAAACCCAAATCTTTCATTTGAAAGTAAGTAAATATGTGTTGTTTCAACTAACTAATACCTTCTTGATCACTACCAGTGATAGCAATGTCATCCTGCACAACAAGATAGATGCATTTATTCGATAAAGTGTGTTTATAAAAGATATAATGATCAAACTCAATTCAGATCATGTCAAATTCTTGTACAACTATATTGAGTTGACCAAACCAAGCATGAGGGGACTACTTCAATCCATACAAGGAGTGATGTAATCTACATACTAGTCCAAACTCCCCCAGAGTAATAAAATTTAGAGGTTGCTCCATATAGATCTCCTCTTGAAGTTCACTATGTAAAAAGGCGTTTTTAATATCAAGTTGATATAACGACCAATTTCTTATGGCTTTCATAGAAAGAAACAATCGAACAAAAGACATCTTAGGCTTAGGAGAGAATGTATCACAATAATCCAAACCATAAACTTGAGGATAGCCCTTGGCTATAAGACGTGCCTTCAGTCGATCAACCTAACCATCAAGGCCAAATTTCATAGTATAGATCCAACAATAACAAACAAGTATCTCCTAGGAGGTAAAGGAATCAAATCTGAATTACCATTAGTATACAAAGCAGACATCTCATTGACCATGGCTTGACACCACCTTGGATTTGATAGTGCCTCATGAACAGTTTTAGGAGTGAAATAGAGAACAAGGATGAGGTAAAGGCATAGTAAGGATTGCTTAACTTGTGGTAACTAAGAAAGGTATAAATAGGATAAGGATTACGTTTAGTTCTAGTACGTTTTCTCAAAGCGATAGGTAACTCATCGAGATGTAGATCTATGGTAGGTGGAGATGCTAGAGCAGGGAGGCAACTCATCGAGATGTAGATCTATGGTAGGTGGAGATGCTGGAGCAGGGATGAGTCAGCAGGACAGTCAAGAATAATGGAGATGGGATTGATAGACACAATAGGAATGACATCGGGATAGGTGAGCAGAAGGACTTCAGAGATAAGATGATGGTCAGGAGAGGAGTATAATGGAGTGGACTCAAAGAAAGTTACATCAGAAGAAAAGTTATATTGACCAGAAGCTGGGGAATAACACTTATAACCTTTCTGAAGATGGGAGTGACCAAGGAAAATGAACTAGGTAGATTTAGCAGATGACTTATCCTATCTTGGAGATAGATTATGAACAAAACAAGTACACCCAAAGGCTAGAGGAGGTAGATGGTGCAATGACTAGGTTGGGAAGAGGATTTAATAAGGAACTTAGTTATCTAACGCAGACGAAGGCATTCAGCTAATCAAATAGCATGTAGTGAGAACAACATTAGCGCAAAAATGAGAAGGAACATGATTGTGAAGAAGTAAGGTGTGAGTAGTTTCAATAAGATGACAATTTTATGTTCAACAAACCCTTTCTGTTGTGGGGTATAGGCACAGGAAGATTGATGTAAAATCCCATAGGAGGAAAAATAATTAACAAAGGGAGTAGAAAAATACTCACGAGCATTATCTTTACGAAGAGCTTTAATAATGATTATGCATGAAGGCTATCAGAAATGTGATCAGAAGCACTTGAATCAACCACCTAAGGACCGAACGAAGAAGATTTAGAGAGGAAAGAGACAGAGTCACCAGGGTGGGCAAGAGATACAGCAGATGAAGAAGACTGCTAGGTGGTTTTGAGTTTACGATATTTCTCAAGATCAGCTACAGTCAACACCAAAGAGGGAGATGAGGGGCCATCAGAAGTCTCAGATGGCGACATTGAGTGAACTATATTGGCATTAGTAGTGCGACGAGGGCAACCAAGTAACTTATAGCATTTATCTTTAGTATGACCCCATCCATAGCAATAAGTGCCCTTAGGTTGGTTATTTCGAGACTTATTCCCTGTACGACTATGATCTTATTCTCCATAAATAGAAGATTGAGTGAGCAAGACTGAGCAATCAGAAGGTCCACTATTAGTGACAAGAGAAGAAGATACACATAGAAGTTGAGCAAACACATCAGTCGTAGAGGGAATATTAGGGCTAGCAAGTATCTGGTTGCAAATAAGACCCAAGTCAAGTTTAATAGTACAAAGAGCCAAAACCATAAAAACATTTTTTAACTTGTTCAAACCCTTCATTAGCAGATTTCCTAACTAGTAAAAGATTCAGATATTCAAACTGGAGAGAAGTGAGTTTACCAGTGATCTCAGGCATACTCAAATTCAGTTGTCTCAAATTAATCAGTGATGAAATCATGTATATAATTGTTGAATATCAGTGGTATAAAGAGTTTTGGCTTGAGACCAAATTGTTGCACATGTTTTGAAGAATTTAAAAATAGCCCACAATGAAGAATCAATGGATTGCCATAAGAGCTTAACAAAAAGAGCATTATGACGTTTCCACTCAGGTTGCTCGTTAGTGGGAATAACATCAAGTTCCTTAAGTAAATGATCATTAAGACTGATATCAGTTAAGATTGGCTCTATCATATGAGTGTTAAATTTTTTCTGCGCCCCCAACAGTGAAATCGAAACAACATAAATACATGTGAAATTGCAGTTAAGTTAAAACTACCCATTACGCCAATTCATTAGGCCACTAAGCAACAACTAAAATAAAGGAAATCATGGATTAATTCAAAGGAAACGTGCAGGTTTGTGGATGGTACGCTTGTGCTTGGGATTCCCTGCCTTAGTAGATGCTTGAATTGTATCAATACTCCCATGTCGACAAGGCCTAAGTTACCAGTTGTTAGATTAGGGATTAAGTGGGGATGAGACTTGACGATAGTGAATTTGTCTTACCAAGTCGCCTCATTGATATCGCAGCAGCCCCACTGCACTAAGACTTCAACGACTTCCCTTCCCTTTACCCAACGTGTGCGCTCATCTAAAATAGCAACTGGCTTGATGATCAAATTGCCACTATCGTCAGATTGAGGCAGAGGAACCACCTCCTCTGTAGGAGATCCAAGGCAGCAGCGAAGGATAAAAATATCCCTACAAGAAAAATAGAGATTAGCAACGAAAATTACCGATGGAATGTGTACAAATTTTATCGGTAAGCTTATTTAGCGACGAAATTTACTGACAGAAAAAAACGTCAAAAATATGACTATCGGTAAATTTACCGACGGAAATTTTGCATACCGTTGGTAAATTTACCGACGGTTATTTCGTTTGGCCAGTGAATTTCTGTCAAAAAATTACCAACGGAATTTTTTCCGTCGGTAAATTTGTTAAAAATTATTTTTTAAAATTTACCTGTAAAATGTTTAGTTTCTCTAGTTACCTTCTATTTCTTGGCCAAGACATTCATCGAGACAAGGGAAGGGAAGTTTGGCTAGTGTTTACGGACCCATCTAAGCTTTGCCTCGGTAATAAACTGTGTCTCATGGTTAGTCCCCTGAATTTGGCCAGAGAAATTGTTTGAGCCCAAGATAAAATCTTTGTGAACCACAACCCACCTCGCACTGTTAGAATCAGAAATTTATCACTACTATTTATAACTTAAAGTTGTTTTCTAATCACAAAATACACAAATAAATGAAGTAATTAAATACCTAAATTAACTTTCATCCAATATACGAAAAAACACATGACAGTAGTTGCAAAAATACCTCCACCAAAGGACACGATGACAATGGCTGGAGAAGACAACTCCGACAAGAAGAAAAGGAGTCCACAACAAAGAAACCACAGAGAAAAAAACTGAAAAGGAGACGCAGGAAGAAGGAAGAAGGAAGAAGAAAACGTAGAGGGGGGAGATGTCGGGTGTGCTGATATTTAAAAAGAATTTACCGATGGAATTACCGACGAAAATTTCTGTAGATAAACTCAAAATTTTTTTATTCCGTTAATAATTCCTGCCTTTTTATCGACGGAAAGAAAATTCCTGTCGCTAAATCCATTAACCGACTGAATTTACCGACGGCATTTTCCGTAGGTAAACTCAATTTTGTTTTATTCTGCCAATAATTTCCTCCAAATTTAACGACGGAATATTTTTCCGTTGCTAATGTTCGTTGCAAATTTTGTTGGGACGAATTTCCTCCAAATTTAGCGACGGTATATGTTTCTGTCGGCAATTGTTCGTTACTAACTTGTAGTGATTATTGACGGATGTATTTTTCCGTTGCTAATGTCTGTAGCAATTTTTGCCGCGATGAATTCCCTCCAAATTTAGCGACGAGTATTAGTACCGTCGCTAAATTAATCAATTTTAGCGACAGAAAGCATATTTCTGTCGCTAATTGCCAACGGTATATTTTCCGTCGCTAATCCACATTAACATACTACTCCCACAGAGCATAAGCTCGAACATACTTGAAGATATTAGAGAACATCCTCTATAAAAATGGTACATTAGGATAATCAAACTAACTCATTAAAGACATCAAACATATCATAAGCATTTTAAATGTTCATTTCTTCCCATTTCATTCAAAAACATAAGAGCCACATGTATCATTACAATTCAGAATCTACATAAACATTACACAACATTTTGTTTTGAGTTCAATCTTAGTACTAAAATATAACATAAAATGGAATGCTAATATGTAAGACTCTAATTAGAATTCTTAGATTCAGCTGATCAAACCTTTAAGCCATTCTTGTCCCCCAAAATGCAAGTACTATACTTCTAGTATATTATCTTAGTAGCTTAAACTCCTTTGAACCTAAAAAACAACGTTGCAATTTTGATGAGTTTGTGAACTCAGTGAGTGAAACATCATCGATGTATTCACTCAAGTTAGATCACAAAAACAAGTATATCAAAGTTTATCATACTTCCACAAGCATATCATGTAAACTATCATTGTATATCACAACACGTCCTCCATTAACTTCAATTGTAATTAACTATTTCAAAACAATTCAGTATTTCATTTCAATTCAATCATTAGATACATATAGGGATGTATATGCAAATGCACATGTGTTTCCATTTTCATTTTTGTTTTGTTGTGACCAAGTGTCTATTAATCCAATTTACTGTCCTGTATCTGTTGTGGATATCGAGATTATTTTTGACCTGTATCTGACCGCGCGTCGTAACGCTAGTCAAAATTAAATAACTAGACTACTACTGTAGCAGTGGTGAGTCTAGGTCGATCCCACAGAGAGTGCGTGTAAAGTTTAGGGAATGAAAATAACCGGTGTTTACGAAAAAGGGGGATTTTGGATTTTTGAAATAAGAAAAATAAAATAAAAGAAACTAATAAAAACTAATTAAAGAAAACATGCAAAAATAATAAAAATG
>JANKYE010000013.1:7107841-7118136 GCA_032467995.1 Erythroxylum dillonii
TCCAAATGAGAGCATCGTGAGATACAACAAAAAGAGCTAGGAAATATAAACAATTGGTGGGTTAAAAGGCATGGCTTGGCAAGTGACACTTGTCACTTGCCACATGTCAAAATTCTATGCATTTCTCTATACTACTCTCATTAATTAATCCATTCAAACCCAATTCCCAATGAATGACACTTGTCAATAATTTCTAGAGTCATGCATTAAAAATTCCAATGGTATTTGACAATAAATTCTACTGCCATTTATCAATTGGTCTGCCACTCAGCATTTTTCCTAGCCCAAAAATTACCACCAAAAATTTCAGAAAATTTTCCTAAAATTCTCCAAAATTCCAAAACAACAATTGCACTCCCCAAATCAATTTTGAATATCAATAACCCAAAATTCTCAAAACAAATCACATTTGTTACCAATTATACCCGGACTATCAATGAATGCATGTACAATTATTTTCATGTGCAAAAAGTTCATTATTCAATAATGAGTATGTCACAATATGCATAAGCATGCAAATGAAATTTCGAAACTCTTGATGATCACTTATATTTACTATTCTACCCTTCCCGCTAGTAACGGGATGTTATATGTTGAGCCCACTGCTTCATGATAGGGAATATGATCCATTTATCCAAAAAAACCCCAATAAGGTCGATGTCCATCTACTTACTCCTGTCTTTAGAATCTCAATAGGTGGAGATACAATTTGTCGGCCTGTCACCTTACTTAGTGGAAAAAATTTCAGCTTCATCTCAAGCTTTGGATCTCCAGCAACCTGAACCCATTTCTTTCAAATACCTTGGTTTATCTCTACATTTTGCTCAACAAATGAACCAATAATGTTCAAGGTGGTTTAGGGTGCAACTAGCTGGGAAATGTTGGTGTTTAAGGGTGGAAAGTTTATGGTGGTGAAAGGTATAGAAAGCTGGGGAATGATGGTATTTAAAGGTAAAAAATCATTGTCCATTGGTCAAAAGGAAGAACTGATGGACAACGAGAGTGTTAGAGGATCTGTAGCAAGTTAATGGGTGCATGAGAAGATAAGCATGAAGGCATGAAGGTAAATAATCTAAATAGTGTAAGTGTAAGTTGTAGAGGAGTATTGGGTGAAACAACAAAAAAAGCAAGTGAAAGAGAAACCAAATCTCACACTAGAGGATGCTAGACATTGCCAAGTGTACACTCTCATACAACACAAGTGGTGGTGAGAAGATTTATCATTTTTGCTCAGTGTTCACTAGGTTGGTGTGCTTCGCTAACCACTATTTGTGTTTTTGAATTGACTTATATCTCATAAACTTTAATGACATTGTATGTATATCAACACCAAGATAGTATAATGCAAATAGTTGTTTAAAGTAGAGTTTAAAGATATAATACTTTAATGAAATTATTTTATTTAATTTAGCCAACTAAAAACATATATATGGACAACAAAATAGGCAAAAAGTAAGAAAATAAAAGTGTTCAATTTGAGCAAACAAAGTGATTAATGAAACTAATTTATCATGTGATAAGCCTACCTACAAACATAATTACAAATTCAAGTTTATGATGTCATAAATCATTGTTGATCACTTTCTTATTTGGAATAATTATAGATTAGCTCACCAAGAATATCCAAGGGCTGTGCCTTGGTATATTTGTTTGCTGATGACATGATTTTAACGGATAAAACAAAAGAGTGTATTAATGTCAAGCTAGAACTTTGTTAAATTGAGCAAGACTAAGACTAAGTATTTTCATGCTACAGGGTCACATCTAATATGGAGATAAAGATTAGTTCAGAAGAACATTGAAAGATTATTGTAAGTATCTTAGATCCATTATCCAAATTAATGGCGACAAAAATGAAGACGTAGTTCACCATATAAAATTAGAGTGGCTTAAATGGAGGGGCACACTAAGAGTTTTATATGACAGAAAGATACCACTCAAGCTAAAAAGTAAATTCTACCATTTAGAAATTACATCAACCATGCTCTATAAGGCAGAGTGATGGCCTATCAAATAGGTGTATAATCATAAGTTAATGGTGCCGAAGGTGAGGATGCTCCATTGGAAGTGTAACCTTACAAAAAGAGACAGCGTTAGGAATGCAGTGGTAAGAGACAAATTAAGGGTGGCTAACATTGTTAAATTAAAGGACACAAGGCTTTGATAATTCGAACATCTTAAAAGGAGACATCCTGATGACTTAGTGAGAAGATGCAACAAGAGTGTAATTAGGTACTTTATAAGAAGATGAGGAAGACCAAGGAGGAGGTGATGAGGTATGATGTAGTCCTACTAGAACTTACCGAGGAATTGCACTCAATAAGAAACTATGGTGAGCTAGGATAAGGGTAAAGAATTTTATATAGAGAGTTCCTTCTCTTTTCTTAGGTCTTTTGAAGTTTTTCCTTCGATTATTGTGTCTTGTATTTAGCCTAAATAAGTTTGTTTCTAGTACTTGCCCCTTTAGTCATTTTAGTTATTTTTTTAATAGCTTGTTTATTTTATTTATTTATTTGACTTCTTTCTTATCTGTTTATTTATTTACTTATTTTTGTCTTTATTTGTATTATTTATCTTGTACCCTTTATTTTATTTTATATTTTTATTTTATACAAATATTTGTTTACATTTTATCTTTTATTTTCTTTAAATCGTTTCATAAAATTTTTTCTTCTTATGGGTCTATCGAAAATACTCTCTACTAGTTATAGGTAAGGCTATATACTTTTGGACCTTCTCAGACCCTTATCTTTACAGAATTTCAATTGGGATGTTGTTGTTGTTGTTGCTATAATATGATAATAGTTATCATTAGAAAAAAAATGATTACATGACTTTTCTTAACAATATATGATATGATAAAAATCATATGTATTCCTAGTTCATTCTTATGAGTATATGATAGTAAATATGGATTCAACATGGCTACAATGTTTAAGGTATGATAAGAAATAGATTATTGGGTGAATGTAATTGATTTAAATTTATACAAATAGTTTGTATATGTTTGATCAAATGAGACTTTTGCTTAACATAAATGGCAAGAAGACAAAGTTGAATAATTGAGACTATCACTTTATGTCATATTGGTTAAATCAACATAATGAGAATCATAAAGTCCTGTAATAAGATATATGTATCCTTTTGATTATGAATCATATAAAACTTATAAAAATTGTTGAGTTGAAGAAAAATAAATATTTAGCGAAATGATGACGATGATATTGAATTGTTAAATCTTATACATGTGATGTGTTGGATGTGATAACAATTAAAAAAAATGATGATACATGTATTTTATTAAATTGTTAATGAATTTATATAATCTCTAGTGAACACCTCCATAACTAAATTCTATAAAAGTATGAATTTATGTAAAGAGGAATATACAATACAAAATATTGTATGATGTATGGATTTATATAAGGAATAACATAAAGAACGAGATATTGTGTGATGCAATACTATTTCTTTTATAGTTATGCCTAGTGCTACAATTTACCTTCAGTAGTTCCAATTAAATCAATTAGTAAGATTTTATATTAAATATGAAATATTAAGACTTTAGTTAAAGTTACTGATTTAACGGATGTGATACTTAGTTAAAATGTGCATTATCCACTAAGTTTACAATTAAATTAGATAATAATAGATTATGAGATATTCAAAAGGTTGGATATAATCTTACAAACTCATATAATAAATTTTTTGTTTCAATGTATGCTTATAAGAGAATGGTTTTCATGTAAGTAGTTGGAGTAAGATGAAATTTGAAAAGTTCAAATCTTATGACAATACATCCAATAAGAACTTGAAATTTGAAAAGTTCAAATCTTATGGCAATACATCCAATAAGAATTACTGTCTTTGTTGATACATTTGATGTATAGTTGAAAGGCTACGAGTGTTTGAAAGATTCACTTTTATGATAAATTCAAAGATTTTATTTTGAAAATAATTGTGAATTTATCATGTATATAAAAAAGTTAGTACAAGTATAATTGTCCTTTCTAGTAAGTATGTAGGGATATAATACTCATAGAGAAAATAATAATTCATATTTTTGATTAATGAAAATATAATTGTCTAAGAACAATTCATATTAAATATGAAAAGGTAACAACATTCTAAAAATTAAATCAATTGAGATTGATTGGAAGTTTTTAATCTATTATACTTTAAGTACGTAGATAATGTATTAAAGGTGTTTAGTATTTAAGATATCTGATACTTGTTAGGTATTAAAGATATCCATTATTATATATATGAGTTGATATTTGAGTTCAAGGTTATATAAATATTGACTTTAAAAGTAAATCCTAATTAAGGCATATTTTACTTAGAATAATATTATTTTTAATATTGAAAACATTCTAATCTAGAAATGGTCACTAATTAAGCCATAACACATCTTTCAATTATTGGAAATGATTATTTAAATCAATAGGTTATTTAATTAACTTGGTATAATTCCTTGTATTGTTCATGTAGCAATGTACTGTAGAACATTAGAGCCATTGAGCATATAAAAGGAGCTAAGGTCTCATTAAAGATTCAAGTATATTTAGTAGGGGTGAGCATTCGGGTAATTCGGGCCGAAATTTCACTGTTTGGGCCCGACCCGAATTACCCGAAATTTTTTTCATCTTACCCGACCCGAACCCGAACTTTTTCTAACCCGAGCTTACCCGACCCGAATTACCGAATTATCCGGCTCGAATTGCCTTAATTACCCGAATTACCCGAAATTATAATTCAAGTTTTATTATAATTAATGTATTGATCATTCTATAGTATTAAAGTGATCTTGACTTTCGATAAATCAAAAAAAAAAAGGTTTCGTATTTATTCCGTGGCATACAAAATCAAATCATGTCTTGCTTTTTGAATAGATTTTCCTTCAAAAGAAATAAAAATTACAAATGATTACCAACTTTAAGATTTCTAATTAAATAAGAAAATATTAAAATATAAGTAAGCAAACTTAAATAACTTAAAGCAAAAACATAAATTATACGACCCTTTTAATTTAATATATATGTTCCACATTAAAATTAATGTATTTAAATTTTCTAGCTCACTATAATTATATGTATTTTTATATTATTTAGAATACTCTTTATTGTATAGTATAAGTTTTTTATTTGATAATTTGTTTGAAGAGTATGACATAAAATTAGTAATTAAAAAACCTAATTGGTTTGATCGATTCAACTATAAAAGCTTTGAACTGTCTAATTTTTCAATTTAGTTTTCAAAATTTTAGCTTAGTTTACTTTGCTAACTCTTGTTATTAAAATTTGATCAGTTTATTAATTAATTTGTCAATTTTAATAAATTAATAAGTTCTTATAAACTAAAATAAATCATTTAATTTTCATTTAGCAATCTTTTTTCAATTAAACAATTTATTTGAATCATATTTCAAATTCTTTAATTTTATTCAATCTTTAGTCAGTTTTATGATGATTTAATACAGATTGAATTTTTTAAACCTTAAACTTCTTGTTTTATGAATTTAACTTTTGATTTCATCTTTAAAACAACTCATTTATTTTTTTATCCCCAAATTACTATTTTATTGGAGTGAGATAATTAAATTAAAATTGATTGAGAGTATTCGATTAAGTAAGAAATTGGATCAACGTAAAATCTCAAAGACAACAATTTTATACGAAAAAAGAAATTTACTTATCCCTTGGAAAACAAACGTGAACATACCGTACGAGAGGAAAAATGAATGGAAAAGAACTCTTAAAATGGTGTCGTTTGAACTCCAATGGATGATTGGCGTTGAAGTTTAGGGTTACGATATCATGATAAATAGTAATAAGCGCCGAACAAGTCCAGGAGAAAGCATGTACATGGTGAGTTGCGTTGGAGCAAGAATTCACTTACTTGACCTCATTCTTCTTGTTTGATGAACTTAATAATGCAAGGTATTCTTCTCATGTTCCGAGATGTACCATGGCTTCCAATGCTTTGTCAGTATCTTGCTTTTAAAGGTTTACTTTTGTGTCTAATTTCGATTGATTTGAGGAGTTTTCTGTAGTCATTTCGTGTTTAAAGTCTCTTTGCGTTTTGATCATGTCATCTTTACAGCTAGTTAGTCTGCTATAAGTAACTAAGCTAGTGTCTGAGGATGACAACATCTGGTAACACCATCCATCTTTAACTTCCTGAGGGACTTGGGTTATCTTTCTCTTACAGATGTTGGATGGTAAATGTCGAATCTCCATATAAGCACTTTTTTGGTTTATTCCTACGTGTTACTGTGATAACTCCACCGCTATCAATACAAATTCAACCAATGTTTCTTTATGTTGATTGAGATTTTCTGTGTCAGGTAAACATTTCTATTGTTTTGCTTTTTCTTTAATTGCTGTAATTTATTGGTGGGTCTGGAGATCGTCGCTCATTCAGATAATACTACTTGAAACTTCGAATCTTAGTAGAAATGTATACAGCCTATAAAGTGGCATGTGTAGAAAATTGTCTTATGTGCGTTATTGTTTTATCCCATTGGGTTTCATGACAATATTTTGGATAACTGATTTGTCGGGAGTTTGTCTGGCTTCTTGCTCTCCTTGTAGAGCTTGAAGTTGAAAAATAAGTCCTCATACCCACATTAAGTCACAGGTAAAAGATTTAGGAAATGAGTTCTTATATTTGTTGGAAATTCTTTAGCGAATAGCGGATCTTATGTTTCTCTTATGGTAGATAGTCTGCTGTTTTTTGTGCTAGCGAGTGGCTATTAAAATGTGAGCATTTGTAGTTCTTCCTCCAAGTCCTGCAAATTGGGCTTGGGGATATAAGACAAATGCCGATATAAAATATTTTTTGGAGTTTGTCAGGCTTCTTGTGCTGCTACTGGGGTGCTTGGAGTTTGGAATATTCTCCTACATAGATCCTGTTTTTCCTACACAGTTTGTCTGCTGAACCATTTACATGCTCATTCTTGTGTTGACCAAGAAATAAATACACTATCAATTTCTAGTTTAATTAATGTAGATGTGTTTTTCTTCTGCATTATGTTGGATTTCATTCTTATAAGCTTTTTGAGGCTTTTGAAGAACAAGAAACGCAGGGTAAATTCATTTTGAATGTCACCCTCAGTTCAGTGAAAAGGTTTGTTTAACGATGTGATGAATCCATGAAATTTGATATGTACAATAAACTTTAAGGATGACTAGATGATATCATGTTGAGGAATGTATTTTGGTTCTCTGTGTTCTTAATTTGTTACCATGGGATACTTGTATCCAATTTGTTTTGTCATGCTCTGGTTTAATTTCTTAGTACATTTTGGTGACTCTGCATATGGTTGGCACAATCTAATGTATAGTTCTGGCGTGACTGGAATACTAAAGAAAAGGTGATGCACTCATCGATCCCACCAAGCGTGTTTCAAGAGTGCTTCCTGCAAAAGACTTTTTGTGTGATTGAACATGAATATGTAACCATGTACATTTATGTTAAAAGTATCATTGGTTGGGCATTTTTATTAATGAATAGTTTAAGTGTCTACCAATTCTGTTCGCTCAAGGTGTCTCGTTAAGTTTTAACTACACACATATTGTAGTTATGCTACTTTTTCTTGGAAAAAGAACATTTTTATCTGAATAAAGACCAAAAATCAGGAATTCAATGGCAAGAGACGTTAGTGTAATTAGCAAAAGTGAATTAAATTATTGAAATAATATCTGATTTACCAAAAAAAAATTATTGAAATAATATGATTTCATAATCATACTAAAATGACGTTTTAAGCAGATTAAATCACTGTCTTTTCACGCCACCTAAAACTTGCTTGAGAACGAAAATTGAAGGAGATAAAGCTTTGGTATTTTATAGTCCATAACGTCCAGCGTGCGCTGTTGTTCTCTTTTGGGTTTCATTGGAATGTTGGGTATCGTTGGCTTGATTCCGACTTTGAGAGAATGAGAGTCTCAATGTTTTACCTTGGTTTGCTAAAAGGAATCGTCACTTGAAAAATTTGTCGTTTGTTCCTGGGTTGCGGAATTTTGGCAATAATCGCCTTTTAAATGTTAATTGACTTTTGTAACTTACGGTATGTTTAAAACCTTCCAATTGAATTCATTAACGAATTGAATTTAATTACATTAATGAAATTGAATTGAATTCAATTTACACTGTTTGGAACAAATCTAGCAATATTATAATTAAATTCAATTACACTGTTTAGAACAAATCCAATAATATTATAATTAAATTCAATTATTTCATATGACACATTTATCCCTAACAAAAAATAATGTTATTAATTAATAAAGCATGCATTAGTGTCACAAAATCATAACCAAGATGTTGTCAATTTATTTACACACAAAATTTGCAATTAATCATGTAATTTGTGCAAAATTAAACAATTAGGAAATTAAATAATAATGCACAAAATAATTAATCTAATTTTTGCATGTATAATAATCATGAATTTATACATACAAAATTGGCAATTAATCACATGTAATTTGTGCAAAATTAAACAATTATTATATGTATGTCATAAAATTAAATGCTAATAATAAGACATACATAACTAAAAAGAATAATTTTAATCAAACCCAAAAATGATTTTATAATAAAAATCATAAGATTAAAAGTTGAATATGAAGTAGCCCAAGCCCAATCTGAAGTAGCTCAAGCCCAATTTCAGATTAATAATAATTTTGATTTAAAAAAGAAAAAAATAAAAAATAGTATCGTCTTCAACCTCCACTAACCCGGCTGGAGTAAGTCGGAGCCCCGACGCTCCAGATCACCAGAGGACATCAGAGCTCGCACAGATGCTGGCGTTAGGACGACGCGAACCGCATGAGACATCCAAAACTCGACCATGCAACGCTTCCCGAAGGACAACGTCGAAGCTCCACGCACGGTGGTTGTCCCTCCTCCTCCTTCACGGTCCAGACAACGTCGCGTGCACCATGGATGACGATAAAAAAAACTCTAGTGTCTCAAAGAGCTCCAAGGGGTCGACAAAAAACAACAACCTCCAACATATATATATACGACAGAAAACGCAACCCAAAACAGAGGAAAGCAAAGACAAAGGTTTCGGTGGTTTTCATCAGATTATACAGCAAGACAGAGGCAGCAAAGCTTTGATACCAATTGTAAGAATAAACCATAGCATACAGGCATCTCATACAAAACATTTACGTCAAGATACATGCATGAAACAACATATATACATGTGTATAGCAATGGAAGCCAAGAAGCAAGGGCAAAAAGTATCCGACAGCTTTTGGAGTTCAATTCACCCGATTAATCATCTATTTGTTGGCTGATTGGGTTGGCCAAAATTAAAAAGCAATTAGGATTGCAACGTTTCAAGGAATCAACTGTTTACTTTTCTTATAATGTCAATTTTAACCTTAAATTTTTGCCAACTGTGTTTACGCCTCTCTTGTTTTCTAGAAGGTCTCACTCTCGTTTTCTCTACTTTGTTCAAATTACCAGATCCTTGTTTTTTGTTCTTCTTTTTATTTCTCTTGTATTTTACAAGTTTCGGTCTTGAACGATTAAAAAAAGATCTAAAAGGGATTCGAGGAGTGTAAAATTTGATCTAGAATTTAAAAGAAAAAGAAAAAGAAAGAAGAAAGTGAAAGTGAAAGTAACAAATGGGAAAAAGAAGAAAAAGAAGAATACAATAACAGATCGAGAAAAAGAGAAGAAAACATTTTCCCTAACGAAATCGAAAAGGAGAGGGTTGTTACCATAGACAATGAGTAGATCTGGAGAGAGCTTTTGGGAGACTCAAAGTAGAGAGAGGGCAAAGAGGAGAGTCAATGAAAATGAAACTCATCTATCTCCCTAGAGATCGGAGTTGCTTCAATTTTACTGGCTAGATTGGATGTAATAAAAATTAAAGAACCTTTTGTCTTAAAAGTCGGTAATTTTTACTTTAGTTAATTACGATTGTCTTGAAACTTGAGAAAGTCAGCAGAAGGCCTATTACCTTTTCATGCCTTTTACGGTTTTACCATCAAGAGCAACATTACACGCGTATGTAATTTTCATGCCAAACTTTTTTATTTTAAAAATACTGAATGACTAATGTCATATTTAAATCATACATAATGAATAATTTTTTCTTTATTTATTAACTTAAATTTACTTTATGTATGTAATTTTTAATATTTATCCTTAAACATATTCAAGTTAATAACTATTAAGTTGAAGTTAACATATTTATTATTGTTGTTGTTGTTGTTGTTGTTATTGTTGTTATTGTTGTTGTTGTTATTGTTGTTATTATTGTTCATATTATT
>JANKYE010000013.1:7120156-7131154 GCA_032467995.1 Erythroxylum dillonii
TCTTGGTCATCTGAAAACAAGTTAGTTGCAGAGTTTGTTCAGCTATAAAGCCCTCTTCCCTTCATCACATGCTTCCTTAGCCCAGGGATATGAACATTCTTAATATAATCATCATCATAAGTTATTAAAACATCTCTTCATTCTTGGCTTTATTCTTGGTTCATTTCACCAAAGAAAAAACCTCTTCAGTGCATTATTTATCACCTGAATTCTGAACTGATGAATTGGGTTGGAAAATCTGCTGTCCCCGTAACACTATTCCTGTTCTTCATATTCGTTGCAACCAAAGGAAATGAAGGACAAATGGGCTCCACAGAGCAGGTGGATCGAGTTAAGGGAACAACTATTTCAGAGATGTTTAGAAGTGTGTTTTCAGGTTATTGGGAGAGACTCAAAACCATGACGAATCAAGTTCAAGCAAGCGTCTTTCCTCCAAATCTCGAGTGAGTTTCATAAACTAACGAATACCCTTTTGTGTCCCCCATTTATACTTTCAGATTCTCACACAATTGTTCAATCATTAGATCGAAAGTAAAGGCACACAAACTCAATCTGCATTCAATAAGGCACGAGCTCAAGAACCACTCATCACGCATCCAATCTTTACCAATCACCAGGATTAGACAAATAATATGATTGATCATATTCATTAGCATATTCCATCAGCTAAAAACACAAAGTTTTGGGGCATCTTGTGCATAAAATGAAAGGAATCAAATACGCAACACAACTTTACTATTTCCTCCAAAAAATGCATTACTAATTTTCGGTTCCATCCCATATTATAAGGAAACAAAAAAAAGAAGAATTGGAAATGAGTACGTACTTATGAAATGCTTTCTGTATCTCCCGCTAACTTGCGTTCTTTTCAATCCCTAGAACCTGAAAGGTACATTATCAACAGTCATCAATCTTATTGCATTCAAACAACTCACATGTTCTCCATACAACAATGCCTAGGAAAACTGACCAATCTATCAGAAATTATACTGTTAACGGTAAGAAGTTAACCCCAGAAACCCATTTGACCAGTTTAACTAAATTAAAAATTTTTCATTAAAAACAAGAATTGGAATCGGTAATCACCGCCAAGTCCATGAAGAACTTCACTTCATCCCCACTATCAAAACGAATCCAAATCTTTAGTAACGACAGACCCAACAATGGGTTTTTTGAATAACATACATAGATTTCAGTGGCATAATCTTATATATATACCTTGATGAGTTCTGAGAAGGTTTTAACATTCAAACTCACGTACACAGAATCCCAAAAGGGAAAAAGAGGAAAGAGTCGAATAATACAGTAAAACTTGGAACGAGACTCTTTCAACGGTAATGGCTGAGGTAAGAGAGAGTCATTAGTGGACAAAAGCAACCAACTTAAGAACAAAAACAGTGTGTGAGCAGATGCCGACAGTGGGAACTGGGAAACATATAGGCATCAATTGTTGTAATAAAAAAGACGGGAAACCAAACTCACTGCTTAGGATAAAGAGTGTTAAACTGTATCATAAACAGAGCATGCACTAACAGGGAGCCATATCCACACAGCAAAAGAGAAAACGAAAGGAACAAATACAGATAATATATGACCCACCTGGAGTCAGTCGAAGAAGAGGATGCAAGCCGACGCAAAGAGGCAAAAAAACAACAGTTGAAGATGCAAGTCGGCGAGAAAATATGTTTCAGAAGAAACAAAATCCTGTTTTCAAATATTAGGGAAACGTAATTTTCTTGTTTCTTTAATTTGGTTGTAGTTTTTTTTTTAAATCACGGCAACGCAATATTGAGACCCAAACATGTTTCGGCATTAAGTTTTATTTTTAACAAAAACTACAACTAAAAATAGAAAAAAATGAAAACAAACACACCCTTAATTATTAGTTATGATTTTTAGTTTTTGTGTTCTATTTTTAGTTTCTTTTTAAAAAAATCTGTTTAATTGAAATTTGTAACATAAAAACTTAAAATAAAAACCTGTTTAATTGAGATTTGTAATAAAAATTAAAAATAAAAACATGGTTGCAATGCATGGTATTGATAAACAATAAATAGAAAAACTAGTAACGTAGAAATGCAAAAATAAAAAACTAAAAACAAAGAAACCAAAAATGCGAAATGTAAAAGCCAAAACAAGCCAAAAATGCATAATAACAAACAATTGGAAATGCAAAAATGCAAATAAACGATAAATAGAAAAATCAGTAACGTAAAAATGTAGAAATTAAAAAAGAACTAGAAACTTAAAAGCCAAAATAAACAAAAACCTAAAATAACAAACAATTGGAAATCCAAAAACATAGATAAATGATAAATAGGAAAACTGATAACGAAGAAATGCAAAAAAAAGCTAGAAACGAAGAAAAAATGTGAAATGTAGAACATAAAAGCCAAAATAAACCAAAAACACAGAATAACAAACAATTGGGAATACAAAAATGAAAATAAATGATAAATAGGAAAATTAAAAACGAAAAAATGCATAAATAAAAACTAGGAAAACCAGAAATGCAAAAAAATTATACATCAATGGAAAATAAGAAACCAAGAAAACTAGAAAAAATAATACAATATAATTAAAAAATATATCAAATCAGTTTCGAAAATTCGCCTCGTTAAAATCTCAAGCTTTCGCATTCTGGACGGATAAAAAAGAGACGGAAGAGATGAGTTAGGGACGTAAAAGAGAAGAAAAGAATAAAGAAGCAGGAGACAGAATTGAGATGAGTTTGGGACAAAAGAGAAGAGAGACGAGATAAAGTTTCTACAAAAAAGGAAGTTTATAAAAAGAGGAAGTAGAAATAAAAACGAGTGAAAACTTATTGCAAAATATTAGAAAAACATCTTTTTTACGTTTATGTAAAGTTGTTGTGATTTTTTCATTAAAAAAAAGAAATGATAACAATATTCAACCAAACACATTTTAAGGACCTGTTTCTTTTTTTATAAAAACCACAACAAAAAACAGGAAAAAATAGAAACAAACAGGTCTAAGTTAATAAGTTATATGGTTAAGTTAATTTATTAGGTCAAATAATTATAATGAGTCCCGCATTTTAAAAAAATTAATAAAATTTTTAATTTTTAATTTAAGAATGTGGGTCCTATACTGCCACATGGATCCAACAATATAGGACCCAACTAGACAATAAAATATTATAAATGTGTCAGGTCATTGCTGATTTAGCAAAAAAATGATAGCATCACATTGTCGTCAGTTTCTCAGTTAATTTAGCGTTGAATTTTAACGATTTGTCAAATGTTAGAGTTTAATTTATACTCTTTAAAATGTTAAGGTAGAATTGTTTGAAAGATGTAAACCTTGGGGTTAAAAATGACCTTTTTGCCTACTTTTTTTTCCTTAACATGTTCTCTTATTGATAAAAATTTAATGTCGACGTGCTTACTCTGACTACCACTATTGTTGTTTTTAATCCAAAAAACTAACAGCTGAATTGTCACAATATATTCTCAATGACTTAGAAATGGAATCCATAAGTCTAAGCTCATATATGAAACTCTTTAGTCATATACCATGTGATATAACCTCAAAATAAGAAACACACTCAACCTCCATAATGTAAGTAGCAATCAAATATTGCCTAGCACTCCTCCTAGTTATAGCTCCATCGACAAACATGAAGATATAACTTGACGTTGATTTATGTGAATCAATACACACAACAAAATATGAATTTGAGTGCCTTATTACCTTTGGATTTTCGGTTCGTCTGTACATAAGTATGTAATCTTTAGTCCTTTGAAAGTAACTCAACATTTTCTTTGTATCTCTTTAGTGATCTAATCCTGAGTCACTCTGATATTTGACTAACATTCCAATAGTAAATGCAACGTTAGGTCTTGTACAAACATGAACATACATTAGGCTTCTAATTATAGAAGCATATGAAATGTTTTTCATTTGTTCACTTTCAAAATCATTTTTTAGGTATTGGTATAAATTGAACCTATTGCCTTTCACCATGAGAGCTAAACTTAGTGAACAATCTTTCATCCAAAATCTCTCTAAAACTTTATTAATATAGGTTTCTTGAGACAAACCCAAAATACCATAGAATCTGTCTAGATGGATCTTAATGCCAATGACATAAAATGAATTCCTAATATCTTTCATTTCAAAATTTTTAAAAAGAAATGATTTCATGTCACATAACAAACCCCTGTCATTTTTTGCAAGTAATATGTCATCTATATATAATACAAGAAAACATCACGATGAGATAACATCGTGGAATTTCAAATACCAACGGCGGTATAATCCATTACCTTAAAGTTTTGGGTTAAGATATGATGATCTAATTGTATATAGGCTTACTTGGATTTAGTCCAATTTCTCCCCAGCCCCCTCAAAACCCTTCATTAGTATAAGAGCTAGGTTCTCAAAGTTCGATGAATGGAGAATTATAAATATGAGTAGGATGATTTGAGGATTCATAAAGTAACTAAAAAAGTTTTGCATAAGCTACGGGTTTAGAGAGGAGCTGGTTCGATATGGATGGGATCCACTTGTAATAGGGAGGTGTTGTAAATTCATAAGTGAAGTAATCTCACATTGGAAAGAGACATAAGGACGGAATGAGTTATATATATACAGATAGGACTTGTAATCTATTGCTTTAAAGTTTTGAGTTGAGATTTTTTTTCTTTTGCTTTTCTTCCATTATTCTCTCCTCCATTTTTATGATGGTCTTCTTTGTTTCTTCATTTTTCTACTATTCAAGTACTTGCCTCTCTCTTTTTTATATTACTAGTACCTTATTTCGTTACAGGAAATTGGTAATGTATGTTCAATTATTTTATGTGTTATTTATGGCTTTTGGATTTGTTTTCGATTTCTCGCTCTAAAAGAATTGAAGTTAAAAGGTGGAGTGAAAATTGGATTTATTATAGGTTAAAAAATAGTCTTAATAAAGAAGCACCAGAGAGCTACAAAAAACTTTTTTTGAAAAGAAATTTAACTGATAGATAAGAAGGATATGAAGAGTAAGGACGACAAAAAATTGAATAGTAGAAGTGAGAAATATTTTTTAAGAAATATTATTGAAAATTGTTTTAAGGTTTTAAAAGTAAGATTTCCTATATTTGGAATATATCAAATTTCCTATATTTTTGAACATGTCCGGTTATGATACGAAGAAATAAAAATATATTGCTATTACTTATTGTATTATATATAATAATATTATAATGCATAAGTAAAACAATGAATTATCTAATAGTTATTATACTTTAAATGAAGTGCAAATTGAAGAAAGTGTGAATATACACATTCCCAAATGGAATATAATATAACTTTAACACAATCCCATGCAATCCTTGGAGGAATTCCAGAATATGTCTGGGTTGATATTCAACCCCCAAAAGAACTACTATTATCTATCAAACAATTCCATCAATGAAGCAACCAACAAAGCAAGAGAAATGAGAACGGAACATGGAAATTTACCACTAAAATACCTTAGAATACCAATCTCTTAAACTTACTAGTGATGGGAATTGCAGATATTTTATGTAGGAACATGAGGAGGAGATGAGCATTGGACTGAGCTGATCACGTAGATCTATAAGACCTTCTAATCTTAATCTCAAAAGGTAGAATCGCCCACCTTAGGTGCTCCCACGCCCCGGCCCGACAGAGTTGTGAGGGGGGTAAATCACGGTTTGGTCTCAGTCAGCTTTGCAGAAGGGTGGCCCCAATGTCGATGCGCACAAGAAGTCACCACATTGGATGAACTCCTACATTACCGCTGCCGAGACTTGAACCTGAGGCCTTGATCTCAAATTCCCTTCCAATGACCAACTGAGCTACTCGTGCCAGTGACCTTCTAATCTAGTTCTTTTTGTAGTATACTAGAGCGGTTACATATTTTGTTTGTAAATAATTGTTTATTAATGAAATCAATTGGTTTTTGAAAAAAAAAGAATATATCTAGAATGCTATATAAAATCGTTAGACAAATGTGCAATAATTATATTAATAAAAGTTATAATTGATTTTTTATAAATGATATTATTATTATATTTTAAACTATTATAGTATGATAAATATAACGAGAATTAATTAATTTAAGAATATAATTTTATATATTACAAATAAAATAAATTAAAATTTAATATATATATAATAAAATTGAATATATTTTATTTTTATTTTTATTATAACTATTTTACTAACACAACTGTTAGTCAAATAAATTAAGACCAAATGAATGAACCCTAATTTTGTTGTAAATTTAAAGCCTGAAAGCACATGGTTTAATTTTGAAATTAGGGCTGAGTCTTGGCCGTTGTTGCCGTTTCTTCAGCCACCGTCTCTGAAGCTGCCGTCTTCTTATATTCACTGTAATTCGCCGTCTCTGTCTTTTAAATTTAAATCTTCTGTTGTTTCTTGTTCAAGTTATTAGCTGTTTTTTCATTGTTGGCGTGTTGGTCTTTATTTCTTTTGTAAGTGTTGCGGTAGTTTTTGTTGTTCACTTTTCTGAAGCACTTGGCGTCGTGATTTACTTCAACAATTACAAGTCTCAATTGCCGATTTAATCTATTGCTGTATAAGTTGCATCAAACTCTGTAATTTACTTGCAAGCAGAGTGAGCAGTAAGTTAAAGTGGAAAAGATGACTAAGAAGGGGAGTAACAAAGAAGAGAAAAAGTTTTCAATATGGGATTTGCCGGACGTTCCTATGGGAGAAGTGCCGCCCCATCTCGAGCTTCGAAGAACTCGTGTTATTTGCAACCCGGATGCTCCTATCCACGTATTGTTTACTTATTCTTTCATATTATTGGTTGTTGATCATCTTGGTATTTTCGTGCTTACCCTTATTGGATTTTAATATGTTTTAGTTGTACCCATTTGCTTATGCAGACTGATAACATATCATATTCTGGTGCTTATGCATCAGTTGGAGTTGATAATAGTGTGCAACCAGATAAATTCCGTCGTAACTTTAAAGTTGAAGTTGTTCGACTTACTAAGGATGACATTGAGTTTGAAATGATTGGTATTGATGCTGCAATTGCAAATGCATTTCGAAGGATTCTCATATCAGAGGTATGTATATTCCCCTTCTTTTGACGACTTTAATGCATATCATGCTGGTGTCTCTTTATTTAACTCTTCCTCGCTAATTCATGAGCCTCCAGTGCCACCAGGAAATTCTTATAACTTTGCTGTATATTTTCTTTGTCACACAGTTAACAGTTTTACCAATTATGTCAGTATTTTGTTTTGCAGGTGAATCATTGAAGTTTTATAATTCAAAAATCATGAGGAATTCATTCCTATCCTTGCCATCAATTATATTAGCTCCCATTTACATAAACTTTTCTTTCTAGCTGATGGAAATGAGTTTTTTTGTTTCCTTTGGTTGGTTGCACAGCTTCCCACAATGGCTATTGAAAAAGTCCTTATAGCAAACAATACCTCCATTGTCCAAGATGAAGTGCTTGCCCACAGGTTGGGTCTCATTCCAATCAAAGCTGATCCTAGATTGTTTGAATATCTTTCAGGTTTGATTTATGTTGCCACTAGCTACTGTGTTTCTTCCACTTGAAGGAGAAGAGACATGTTTGAAATAATCGTGCATTGTCTGGGACACTTACTGGTCTTCCTTTCTCTTGTGTTTTCTTCTGTAGCAAATGATACCCCAAATGAGAAGAACACCATTGTTTTTAAGCTCCATGTTCGTTGTGAACAAGGCAAACCTCGTCTTAAAGGTACAAGCTAACACTTGATACTTTACATGTGCAGCTAGCCATTAATGTTGCGATATCTTAATTTGTCTTCTTTTCTATTTAATTATGTTATTTCTGATGCAGTCTATTCTAAGGACCTTACATGGTTACCAAATGGGAGTGAGTTCATCAAGGAATCAGAAAAACAAGAGTCAAAACCCAGTACCTATACTTCCTTCAGCTGCAGCCAGGCTTTCCAGCCTGAGTTCTCAAACAGTCCCATTTGTCCAACAGATGATGAAATTATAATTGCTAAAATCGGCCCTGGGCAGGTGGGCGCTCTCTATTTTGTTTGATTAATTCATGAGCTTCATATCATGATGTTAGAGTTCAATCTTGCATCTCTATTAGCATTCTGTTAAATTGAAAGTAAGTAGGAGAAAAGGAGAGGAAGAAGGTTTTATGCTATTTGACTATAAAGCCCATTTCCACGCACACAAATTATTAGGGCTACATTTTATTAGGATTTTGTAAGTTACTTAACATAGTAAATCCTTATTTATAGAGTGAAATACATATCCCGTCAATTAGGAAAATACATATAATATTCTATATTGAATATTAAATCTCTAAAATGTTCAACATTCCTCCCCGAGCTAATAAGTAAATAATTCCTAGTTTTATTGTGTATATAAATTCAACTAAAATAAAACATAATAAAATATTTTCTTTTTTCTTCTTTTCTTTGCTTTTTAGTTTTCTGAGTTTTTCACCTTTTTTTTTTAAAGTTCTCTTCTTCGGATCTCTTTTTTTAAAGAATAGTCTTGAATGAAGAAACTTGTTGAGGAAGATGACATGTCGAGAAAGAAAAAATAAGATGTTTCTAAGAAAAAAAAGGGGGCCGGCAAAGTGAAAGAGGGAAAAAAATAAAAAAGAAAAAAGCCTTTTAAGGTCCATAAACTTATGGTGAAATACTTTTTTTTTTTGGAATTGAAAAAGATTATGGTAAATGGGCATTTAATCCCTTAAACTTTATTTTTTATTAATTAGGTTCTTAAAATTTTAAATTATGTTTTAACAAGCCCTTTAAGCCATTATTTTAATAAAGGCGTGTATTGTGCAGGTGCTGGATTTAGGAGTTGTATAGTTTAATTTGTAAGTTAAGTGGTGAAAATTAAAGTTCTAGGGGTCAAGTGTACTTTACCATAAATTCAAGTATTTTGAACGGTCCTTTTTATAATAACAACTGAAGATGTTTCTGGGAACTTGCCATAAAAAGAAGTGGTCGGGGAAGATGAGACACCAGTTGTAAGGTTTAAACTGAGTAGAATCTATTGGCAGATTGTCTTAAAGAAAGCAAATACAGAAAAATTGAGGCAAATAAAGGTTGCATGGCTCTATGATGTGCTGGCAAGAAGGAGCTCTCCAGAAAGGATAGATATTGTCGTGAATAGAAGAATGAAGGATCAGCTAGCTTTAATTGTGTTAGAAAGTAAAGATAAGGAAAGCAGAGGAAGAATTTACATTAAGGTTTTAGGTGTTTCGACTGTAAAGGCCACTTCCATGGACTTAAACTATTAGGACTGCTTCTTTATTAGGGTTGTGTAAGTTACATGGTACAGTAAATCCCTATTTATAGGATGAAGTACATATCTCACTATAATTATATTTTTAATTAGGATGATACATATAAGGTTCTTATATTGAATAATAAATCTCTAAGATGTTCAACAATTTGAAAGTCAAATCCATGATTGAAATGGATTCTAAATGTTTGTTTTATTTTCAGGAAATTGAATTGGAAGCACATGCAGTTAAAGGTTTAGGTAAAACACATGCAAAATGGTCCCCTGTTGCTACTGCTTGGTATCGGATGTTCCCAGAAGTGAGGAGATTTCTTATGCTTGCAGTACCCTGATGTTGCAATTCATTCTATGCTTCTTTTATACCATTTTGAGATATTTTGATCTTCCGTCTCCTATTCCCCTTTCTCTATAGGTTGTGTTGCTAGAAGATATTGAAGATGAGATGGCTGAAGAACTGAAAGCAAAATGTCCTGTTGGAGTATTTGACATTGAAGATGTTGGAAAAGGTGATGTGATTTTCTTTTTTTTATTTTATTTTTTGCTTACGTTGAAGAAATTGGAAGAGGAAAACCATCTCTTTTCAATTTGGTTTTACTATTTCCAAAGCTTTCTTTTCTTTTTATTTTCAAGAACTTTGCTTCATGATTATAAGAGAACCATCCTCTGTGTTGCATGCGGGGGAGTGAACAAAGAGACTCGTTCATTGTTTGACTGAAAATAGCCATGGCTAATACATGGGATATTATTGAACTTCCAACAGTTTTATACTAGAAGACTCAGCAAAGTAAAATATTCCTCAACGATTCCTATAACCGTTAGTTTAATTAGGGCTGCATTGATGTAAATACCACTTTCAAGAACTTGGTGGCTTCTTGCGGTCTCAAAACTTTTTCTTATTATAGCATTTGTGTTCCATTGGGCACACATTTTCAGAGGTGGCTACTGCATTGTATTCAACTAGTTTGATTCGAAGAGGACCACTGGCGATACTGCCTTCTTTTACGTTTGTACTGACATGTCCTGGTGTATGATTTCTGAATAGGTAAGAGAAGGGCAAAAGTAGCTCGATCACGAGCTTGCACACTGTGTAGGGAATGCATTAGAGGAGAAGGCTGGGATAAACGTGTGGCATTGCGTCGAGTTAGAGATCATTTCATATGTAAGTAATGTAACAGATGCAGATATATTTGCCCAATTTGATATTAGCTCATTCTTTGTTCTCTCTCTCTAGTTACTATTGAATCTACCGGAGCATTACGTCCTGAAGAGCTATTTACTGAAGCAGTAAAGATTTTGGAAGATAAGTGTGAACGTGTAATCACTGAGCTTTCTTGATACTATATGTTTTCGTGGTTGCCGTGAGAATCTACGGATTAATACTTTTATATGTAGTTGGTAAGTGCTCTGTATTTATGCATTATGACTTTCATATACGACTTAAAAAATGGCTACAATGTCTTGTGTTTTTAAAATGAGGGGCGCTTGGTTTGTATAGAGGAATGGTGATAGGAATGTGAATGAATATAGTGAGGAATGGAAACGGATATTATCATTATAACTATGATGGTTGGTTAAGAAGAATGAATGATTACTATATTACTATTGACAGTAGTTAGTTTGTAAAAAATAATGTAATTAATTAATTATAATATTGTAATTAATTAATTAGAGTATTTTAATTAATGAATAAATTATATTTCAATTAATTGTATTGTAACT
>JANKYE010000013.1:7191526-7215259 GCA_032467995.1 Erythroxylum dillonii
AATCATCATCATCATCATCATCATCATCATCATCATCATCATCATCATCATAATAATCATAATCATAACCATAATCATACGGCGTCGTGGGGGGAGGGGTATTTCTGGAAGTTGTTTATGTGTTTTGTTTTTGTCATAGGGACAAGAAATCTTGTCCCATAGTTTTGGAATGAACAAAAAATTTATGTTTTTATGATCTGGAGTCAGAATACAAATAAGTTGGATCAGCAACCAAACACTGCAAGGCACAAGATTTTTGTGTTTTGTTATCTGTCTTTACCGACGGAGACGTAACCAAACCCAACATTGATGTTTTCCTTTTGCTTCCCTCTATTCTACCTCTCAATCTTATCTTTTTAAGTTCAAATTTTGAATATAACGAGATGCATAAGTACTAGCAGGAGCGTGTTGGTGATCGTATTCTAACAATTAACGCACAATGATATCCAAAGTTAATCGGTGCATCGACATGAGCATTATAAAATTTTAAGGTTATGTTTGGTTGGACATAAGGTTTTTAATGGATTGGAATGGTTTATAATAGAATGGAACATAAATGGATGTAAAATTAGAAAATTATTTTTTGGGAGGGATAGAAGGGTTCATAATATAATATAGTGAAATGATGTTTAAAAAATGAATGGAATGGAATGGAATTTATGCATAACAATGAATGAATGACTATTCTACTCTTGATAGGACGAAACATATGTTAATATGGTTGAGTGTATAATTTGTATTATAAAAAATTATTGAAGGTATATTATGTAGTATATATTTATCATTTTACACTTTATCCTAAACCTCTCAAATTGGAGGTAATTCATTTTTACTGTTTAGGATGGAATGAGTTGTAATATGAAACCCTCCCCTTCCATCCTATTATATTTCATTCCATTATAAACCCTCATCTCAAATAATAAAATAATATTATATTTTATTTCATTTTATTACTAAACCCTCAACCAAACATAGCCTAAGTGATCTAGGCTTTTGAAAAATCAAATGAAAAAGTTTTATGTTTATTCCACTGCATGCTAAAGCAGATCTTGCCCCAATTTTCCAATAGCAGATACCCTAGCCAAATTTCCATTAACTAGCTAATGATAAGAGATCGAATAATCCCATAAACTAGCCATTATAATAGCTAATTTGTGTGTTTAACAATCATTTGAAGTAGTTTGGGTATTATATATATATACACACTAGAATTAAGTTATGAAAAGAATATTCGGTACAAGTAGAACTTCTGTGAAGCTTTTAAGAGAGTTTCATTACGTGTGCATGTGCCTGTACGTGTGCATATTTGATGTGAGCCATATATATATATATATGTATACTATTTATTGATATATGGGACTATTCAAAAGGAAGAAAATGACAGGTTTGTTGATTCAAATTGCCCTGTTATGGTCCTTTCCCGCACAAAAAGAGAATCGATGTCTCCCAATTTCCGCCTAAAAGTGCCAATCCAGCCCTAATTTTCTCTATACCTGAGAAATGAGAAAATCCTGTGACTCTGAGACTGAAGACGAGACCATTGCGCTCCGAAAGAAGCGCTCTCGTCGGGTCAGCTTTGCCGACCGCGAGATCACCTCCGTTCACATCTTCAACCGCGACGAGGACTACGAGACCCCTCCCGACTCCTCTTCCGCTGCCAAGAAATCCAATGTCTCTGACAGCGAGGAGGAGGTTCTGGGATTTTTCAGAGACCTTGGTGATAGTGACGACTCCAAGGAATTGTCTCCCTCTGGAGACGAAGAGGACGAAGAAGACATTCTTGACTCGAGGAAGTCGTTTTTGCGGCCAGTTCATTCGCCGTCTCCTGGGAGTAGTAGTGTCGTTGGGTCTGCTACTTCTAATGATGGTGCATTTCATCACTTCTTTTTGTTGAATTTTTAATGTTTCCTACCTTTTTAGTGTCCTTAAGTGCTTGTACACTCCACTTCCCTACTTTTGATAACTCACTTTTGAAATGTTAGCTTTTAGAAGGTCAGTTTTAGTTCCAGAAGCAGTTTTTAATCAATTAGGGATATGCCTCAAGTTGAAATTATAAACGAACTTTGACAAGAATTTAATCAGTTGCGGATATACTTCATATGTCTGCAAAACCACAATATGTCTGTTATAGTTGAAGCTCTTTTTTCCTGCTTCCTTTGCAGAGGACAACTTTTTTGGCCCTGTTTCAGCAAGCTTCATTAGACCTGGACAACTATTTGATTCTGTTGCCTCGGATGATAACCATGATGTTACGATGGATTCAACTGCATTTTCAATGCATTACCGAAGTCTTGCAAGGTCTGAATCCGGAGAAGGTCTTAAGACTCCAACCATGGATTGCCTTGTATTTGAAGAGAAATCACCTTTTGACATTCCTACACCTGTTTCTGGTAGTTCTATGGTACTAACAAAAACGAAGTTACTTTCACAATTTCCGCCTCCTGTTGAGAAAGTTAGTGGTGGTAGAGATTCCAATGACATGAGTCTTGTAGGAGAAAACATGCGCAGTTATGATTATGGGAAATTATCTCCGGAGCTTGAAGCACTTTTTGCAGAAGATAGCAAAGTTTTGAGTGTTGTCTCTGTTTCAAAATCTATAGATCCTAAACCATCAACTGAGACTGGCACTTCTGTGCCCCAACTAAATGGAAGTGTCCATATGAGACAAAAAGATTGTGAAGATAGAAATAATGACATTGGTGTGACAATTGACATCTGTGCTGAAGATGTGCCTAAGGTAAATGGCAATTCTGTTCTCACATGTGACTGTTTTTCACATAGAAATCAACATTTGGTTGCTGGTTGTTACAGAATATAGCAACTATTAATGTAATCATAGGGATTATACGACTAATGTAAATAACATAGACATAGGATTTTAGCATGATTATAGGGATTATTTTCCTAGTTTAACCTATGTATTCTTATATAAATACTTGTAATATCATTCTAATAGAAATACAAAAAACTCATTCTTCTCATGGTATCAGAGCCTAGTCAAGTTTATGGGTCTCTTCTTTGAAAGTTTTTCATTTTTCGTTTTCTGCCTTATCGTGAGGTAGTGTACCGATTGCGTGGGTGACAAATTTTTTGGGAAATTTTTTTCTGACCTCCTCCTTCACAAGACTATTGGTGCCGATCGGCCATCCCTTCAAATCTGGTCATCGGATTTCCAGTGCGTGACCCCCACGCGTCGCCTAGTCGCAGATGTTGTTTCCACGCGTTAACGCATTAGCTACCGTCTGCTGAACCAGTTACTTCCTTCGGTGTCACCTCCTCTGTCCCTGTTTGAATATCTGATCAGTTTCCGAGTATTGCTGATTTGTGTTGGTGTGGCAGATAGTCTGTAGCTCTCTATTCTTCCAGGTGTGAGGGTTTCTGATTTACGTAGCTCACTTTTGTTGTGTTGGTGTGGTAGACAGTCCCTATTCTTCCAGGTGTGAGAGTAGTGATATGGGTGGGGATAAGAAAACTATTACTGAAATCACAATGGGTTCATCCAAAATTACTGATAGAAAATTGACCGGAGGGAAAAATTATGCACAATGGAAAAGGACTATTTGCAAATTTGTGCTTAGTGTAGATTTGGAAGATCATTTAACTAGTAATCCGCCTCTTAAGATTGATGTTGTTGCTCCTCCAAGAAATGGTTAATGGAGGATTATAAATTGTTTAATCAAATCCAGAATACTCTAGACCCAACTGTTGATGATGTTGTGAATCCTTGTGATAGTATTAAAGAACTATGGGAATATTTGGAATTTTTGTATGCTTGCAAACAAGATTTGTCTCGTGTTCATGAATTATTGTTAAAGATTTATTGAGCGGAATAAAGAGGTCGCTCTCTGTATGAATACTATATTGAAGTAAAACAAGCCTTTGAAGAAAGTGAGCCATGTTTCCTATTGTTGTTGACATAAAGTAAATGCAAGAACAGGAGGAGCAGATTGTGATATAGTGTTTCTTAGCAGGGTTGAGTTTTGAATATGACGTGGCACAGACACAATTGTTAACTAGTAAGACACTTCCTTCCTTTACGAAAGTATATGCTCGTTTGTCAACTTTGGCTAATACAGGTAACCTTGTTGCCTGTCTCTCCACCTCATCTCGTAGTTGGGTTATTAACTCAGGTGCTACTGATTATATGACCGGCAACACAAGTTTCCTCTGTTCTTTCAAGTCTAGTACTAATTTACCTTGTGTTACTTTAGCCAATGGATCAACCGCTTCTGTAATTGGGCTTCTGTAATTGGACGTGGGACAGCAAACTCAACAAAATCTCTCCCATTATCATCTGTTTTATGTTTATCACAATTCCCTTTCAACCTATTATCTGTTAGCCAACTCACCAAAAGTCTCAATTGTTGTGTTGTTTTCTATCCCGATTATTATCTTTTTCAGGATCTTGGAATGAAGTAGATTATTGGTAAAGAGCGTCTGGTGAATGGCTTGTATGCTCTTGATTCGACTTTTGAAATAGTACCTTGATCGATTGCTTGCACAACCTCATCTTCCCTTTTGCAACTTCATTGTCGTTTTGGTCATTCGTCTATCATAGTTTTACAAAAGTTATGTCCTAGTCTTAAACCAAAATTTGTCTTAGAGTGTGAAGCTTGTCAATTTGCTAAGCATCATAGAGTATCTTATTCTCCTAGACTAAATAAACGAGTTGAGTCTTTCTTTTACTTGGTGCATACTGATGTATGGGGTCCTTGTCCTATTCTATCCAAATCTGGTTTTTGTTATTTTTTGACATTTATTGATGATTATTCTTGAGTTACTTAGCTTTATGCTATGAAATCTCAATTAGTTTACTATATTTTGTGCCTTTCATGTTGAAATTAAGACTCAATTAAACAATCCATTTGCATTTTGAGAAGTGATAATGCTTGAGAGTATGTTTCCCATACTTTTCAATCTTATCTCTCTTAGCATTTTATTATTCATTAGTCATCATGTATTGTTACCCCTCAACAAAATGGTGTAGCAGAGTGAAAGAACCGTCACTTGTTAGAAGTTGCCCGGGCACTAATGTTCCATATGCAAGTCCCAAAAAGTTTTCTGGGCCAATGCAGTCTCAACTGCTTGTTACCTAATCAATCGAATGCCTTCTTCTATTCTTGATGGTCAGATTCCATATTCCCTTCTCTTTCCTTAATCTACATTATTCCCTCTTACTCCTCGAATTTTTGGGTGTAATTGCTTTGTTCAAGACATGCGACTTCAAGTCTCGAGATTGGATCTCAAATCTCTTAGGTATATCTTTCTGGGATATTCTCGTACTTAAAAAGGATATCGTTGTTACTCTCCTTCGTTGGGTCGTTACTTGGTCTCTGCTGATGTTCCCTTTTTCAAGAATACCCCCTTCTTTGGTTCTCCTGTGCCTTCTTCTTGGCACTATAGCGATTCAAGGGACAATTTTCTTATTTATAATATCAGTGAACAAGTAGTTTCTCCTCCTTTTCGACCTGTTATTTGTTAGGTTTATTCTTGATGTGTACAATAGTCTATTGAGGCACCTCCCATTAGCCAGGAGATGGACCCAACCCAGTTTGCTTCGTCTCCAGATTCCACATCACTACCGGATGCTAGCCTTTACCTTCCTATTGCTCTTTGTAAAGGTAAACGCACATGTACTTACCCTATTTCTTCTTTTGTATCTTATCATGCTCTATCTCCCTCCTCCAAGTCTTCTGTAACTTCCTTAGACTCTGTTGTTGTCCCAACGCCCCTTGTTGAAGCATTGGCTCATGATGGTTAGAAAGTTGCAATGAAAGAAGAGATGATGGCCTTAAAGCAAAATCATACTTGGGATCTTGTGCTTCTCCCTTTAGAGAAACGGGTCATTTGTTGTAAGTGGGTGTTCACTGTTAAAATGAATCCTGATGGTTTTGTTGCTTGACTATAAGCTTGGTTGGCTATTAAAGGATATGCTTAGACATATGAGGCGGATTATTCTGAGACATTTTCTCCAGTTGCAAAACTTTCTTTTGTTCGATTGTTTATCTCCTTAGCTACCACTTACAATTGAGCACTTCACCAACTTCATGTGAAGAATACATTCTTACATGGGGAGTTATTTGAAGAGGTTTACTTGGAGCAACCACCTAGATTTGTTGCTTAGGGGGAGTCAGGGAAAATGTGCAAATTACGGAAGTCTCTATATGGCTTGAAGCAATCTCCTCGTGCTTAGTTTGGGAGATTCAATACTGTAATGATTGAGTTTGGCTTGCGAAGAAGGGCATATGATCACTCTGTGTGCTTTGCATCATCTAGTTCTGGGTGTATTTTATTGGTTGTATATGTGGATGATATAGTGGTCACTGGAAGTGATGAAGCGAGAATCACAAGGTTGAAAGCATTCCTTGGGACTCGTTTTTAGACAAAGGATTTAGGAGCCTTGAAATACTTCTTAGGAATTGAAGTTTCTCATAGTCATAAAGGGATCTATCTATCTCAAAGAAAATGTTTTCTAGATTATTAAATGACGCTGGTTTTATTGAGGTAAAGACGTGTGATGCGCCTATGATACCAAATGTGATGTTAAAAGTTGAAGATGGAGACTTGCTTCAGAATCCAGAAAAATGTAGGAAGATTGTGGGAAAATTGAACTATCTTACTATCACTTGTCCTGATATTGCCTTTCTAGTAAGTGTTGTAAGTCAGTTTATGTCATCTCCTTGAACCTCACATTGGGATGCTGTTATTCATATTTTGAGATATCTAAAAGGTGTGTCAGGATGTGGCATCTTGTATCAAAATTATGTTCACCACACTATAGAAGGGTTGACAAATGTGGGCTATGTAGGAGATCTTTTAGACAGGCGCTCTACCACAAGTTACTATGTTTTTGTTGGAGGCAATCTTGTTTTTTGGAAGAGTAAGAAATAGAGTGTTGTATCCTGATCAAGTGCAGAATCCAAATATAGGCCTATGGCATAGACTACCTATGAAATTATATGGTTACGTCATTTGCTTGGTGAACTTATGGTGTGATAATGAAGCAGCCATCTATATTGCAAATAATCCTGTGTTCCATCTATATTGTAAATAATCCTGTGTTTCATGAGAGAACGAAGCATATAGAAGTCGATTGTCATTTTACTTGGGAAAAGCTAGAAGATGGATCAATCTCAACTCAACATGTCAAAACAGAAAGCCAATTAGATGATGTGTTCACCAAAGCATTATCGGGGAATCAGGTTAATTATATTTGTAACAAGTTGGGCATGATCAATATCTATGCTCCAGCTTGAGGGGGAGTGTTAAAGAATATGGCAACTGTTAACGTAATCATAGGGATTATACTGCTAATGTAAATAACATAGACATTTGGATTTTAGCTTGATTATAGGGATTATTTTCCTTGTTTAACCTATGTATTCCTGTATCAATACTTGTAGTATCATTCTAATAGAAATACAGAAAACTCATTATTCTCACTGGTGATCCTGTTTACAGTGCAATCCAGACCAGCAACCTATTGAGAACAGTAATACTTTTCTTTGGTTTGTTCCTCTGCTTTGATTTTTATACTGACCTATACCATAAACATACATACTATATTGCTTCTCTTTTCTGAATTGCCAGCCTTCCTGTTTTCTAGTTCACTATCCATAAAATCCGTAAAACTTCTTGAAGATTTAGGTGTGATCAATGAATGAAATATTTTAGTTTTAACGTTGTTGTTGCATGAATTCCCTTTTTCTATTTCTCATTTTCTTCTATATTAGCAGTTTTGAATTGTTTTATGATATCACACACAACTTTTGGCGGTGATGTATGTGAACTTATTTAAAACCATTACATCGTGAGCTGTCTGTTAGTCAGTTTACTGTTTTTCTGTTAAGTATCCAATATGTCTCTAGCGATGATCCTCCAAGTTTTTGATCAGGTCTAATTTCTTGTTTGCTTTTGCTAAGTTTTATGCTATGCTTACCAAGTCAGTAAGTTGCTAACTAGATACTTTCTTCCAACTTCTAGGTGAACAGTGACTTTAATAAAGCTGCAATTGAGACAAATAAACTGGACTTTGATTTCAATGCAGTTAGTGGTAACACAGGCGTGGATCAAAAAACTGATTTTGCTCGACTAACTTCATTCAAAGAAAGTGAATCGGGCGAACATCTAACTGCAGTGCAGAATAAAAATTCTCCTACATATAGAATAAAAAATCATGAGTTCACTCAAGATTCTTCTCAACAAGAAGGATCTCCATTAACTGGATGTGTATCCTTTATATCTACAAAGCAGCATGACTTGTTTCTGACTGCTGCTAAATCCAGCAGACAGCTGTCCTATATGACTCCTTCCCCAAGAAAAGTAGTATCCTTTTTGGACAAACAAAATAGGAAGAGTGATACAAGTGCTGCTTCTTCACAGAAAAGTGAATCAAGGTTCAAGATTTTTGAGCCTTCTCCTCTTACATGTTCTCTAAGAGATGGAATTGAGAATTCAAAACTCAGATTATCAAAATTCCGTTCTTCTGCAGCTTCTGCTTACAATGCTGGTGTTGAAGGAAACAGCAAATGTAGCAGACAGAAGATAGTGTATGCACCCATTACCAATTTAGAACAGCATTTATACAGTTGTGGTTTGAAGAGCAGAGACATGGAAGGAACAACCTTTGTGGATACTGATGGTATGGGTCTGCGTAACAACATTACTGGCCTGAGCATTGATGGAGGGACCATTGGCCTTGCAGAAAATCAGGAACCTCTGGTTCATATATCTGCATGCACTCTTTCAAAGGAGACAGGAACTCAGGTAGTGACAAATATGCTCTCATCCTCTCAGTTAATTGGATCAGTTGACAAAGTCATACAGCACAATATAATGTTGGAGAAGCCTTTAGAAGGAACATTATTTACTCCTCAATCTGACCCCATATTGGTGGAAACAAAACTGAATCCTCAAATAGACATTAAAATGATAAACGGACCTGACCAATTTGATTCTCCACCAGTAAAGAGCTTGGACCAAAATTCTTTGTCAACCATATATCAGGACAAATTTCTAACTGACTTGAAAATGGAAACTAGGTCTGATGAATTTGGCTGTGTTAAAACAGGAAAGGACAGGAATAAAGCAGCCAATGTTACCAATAATAGCCATTTTGATTCTATGACGGACAAGTTAAAGTTGTTATTTGCTGAAGGAAAAGCAAACTGTAACTCCCCCCCACTTGATACTTGTTTTCAGGACCTTAGTGAAATAAAAAAATCAGGTGATAAGCCAAGTCGCTCTCCTGGTTCAGAGCCTGTATCTGGAAGTTTATTGAAAATTTCCCAAACTTCTTCATGGGATAGTAGATCTTCAGCTCATGATTCGGGGAGCTTGAACAATATTGTTACTGAAGCTGCAACAGCCTATTGTGAAGAGGAACTTCCCAAGGCTGGAAAAGACTCCCCTTTAGCTTCATTTTCACCAAATGGTTGTAGCCAAAGTGCAAACACGTCTTCTCTTAAGGTCATCCCTCTCTCTTTCTCTCTTAACATAAGCATGTTTTTTGTTTCCATAGTCTACCTGTGATGCAATCATTTTTGTAGGTTTTTCTGTTAGCTTGGATACTGCTGGATATTCTTTGGTTGATTATGGAATTTGACACACTAATTGACATATTGTTAAATCAGAGCCCCACTAGAGAAAAGGTGACTCAGAGTGCTGGTACTGCTGAACAAACTTGTGCATCCCATGGCAAAAATGTGCATCCTGCGGTGGGGGCAGACAATTCATCACTTGACTCCAAATTGAACAGACAGGTCAATGTTGACAGCCATATGGGACTCCATAATACACTTGTTCAATTTCCTGCCCGATATACAGAAAACTCTTCTGGACAGAAACGAAGAATTGAAGATCCTGATGTAGGAGATGCACCCAATGCTCATAAAATTTTCAGGATAAAGAACAACGATATTCATGCAAGTCAGGGCTCTGTCATGGAGTTCATGTTGCAAAGCTTTAATGGAAGTGACAGTGAATCTCTTGTCCACAAACAAGATAGAACACCAAAAAATTGGAGGGATGTATGTACATATATACATTGATCTTGTGTTCTATATTACTGCCATGTTTGTGAATAGGATTGATGGCACTTCTGTCTGCAAATATGAATTCTGCTCCTGCTTGATACCATATTCACTCTTTCTGGTTGTGGATATGTTCTGGCAACTTCCTGTTGATTTCTTTGGTACTTTCCACATGAATAGAAAGAAATGCTAAAATTTAAACTACTGAAATTTTATTTTCCTTATTTCTATCTATCAAGGACATGAGGTAAGCCTTAATCCTTTAATTTTTTCCGTCTTAGTATCTAGTTTAGGAAAACCTTTAACATGTCAAGCCAATTTATAATTAGCTTGGTGACCTTTTCAAGGTCACTTAGCTGAGAGAACCTATGAATGGTGAAGTCTTTTACTCTTGGAATGGTGCCTGGTGCTGAAAAGCACAAGGTGACAGAATCTTTAAAAGGCAATAACGTGGAATGATTCTTGGATTTCCATGTCGTCATTATTATTTCTTTCTTACTTTTCTGTGCCTTGCAGATTTTGGTGAAGCTTTCCGTAGATGCAAAGGGACTGCTCTCTTCATTAGTTGATAAGCTTCATATAAGTGTGGTATTAATTCAAGATTGCTTTTTAAGTTTGAATTTTGTGAATTCCCTTGTTCAAGTATATTTATATCTTACTCAGATTGCAAAGTTGCAAGAGATTTTGGCTCATCTTCAGAAAGTTAAGGCCTATGAGATGCTTTACTCTCAAATCCAATCTCAGGTCTGTTGAATGAGTAATCAAGTTTGTGTTAAGTTTATTCCGTCCCCTGCTTCTATGGTATACTCAAGTATAGTAATACAACATTCTTTAATGATGCTGCAGAGAAGTGCTGAGCAATCCAGCGTTGACAGACTAAAGAGGTGGCTGCTCATCTTGTCACAATTACTGTGTCACGGATGTGTGTCTCATTGTTTCTTCATTATGGAAAGCAATTTAACACTTGAATTGCTGACATGTTTATTTTATATTGTTGCAGAGCAGCTGAAGCAAGAATGTTAATGAACAAGTTAATATTTGAAAAGGCAAGAATGCAGTTAATGATAGTGATGCATGAGAAATTGCTGGTATGTTAAATGCAATCCTTCTTAATTCCCCTCTCAATCCATGTGTTCTTTGACCTGCCAATATTCTTGAATGCAGAAAAGATCGCAGCTCCTAAACTGTGCAGTTCAGGATTGTCAGATGTTGAAGTCAAATCATACTTCTCTTTTATCAATGTCTGACAAAGCAGTCAAGTCAGCTCATGATACTCTTCTGTTAGCCAATTTGGGGAGCAAAAGTGAGGTAATTACAGTTATTGATGTGTGGCCAATCATGCATGCTTGTTGAATGGGTTGTTTTGGCAAAACTTTCTGGATCCATTTTTTGAATGAGAAGGGTTTGTTGCAAAAAGAATGTTCATGGTGGCATGGAGGACATCTTGTCACAGAAGTGCGCAATTCCATGTCTAATATGTTTTTAAGGTGGAGATGAAACTATTCTGAAATGAGAAGAGATTTGGTAGGTTTATCAATATCGGAACTATCGGTGGAAATGAGAGAGACATACCATGGTGGGATTTCTCTCTGAGCCTAACGTCAATGGGCATGTTTCAGCATGCAATGTTAACCAGAGTGACTTACTGTGCGCTGCTGAAGTTAAATTTTGTTTTCTTACATATTAATTGTTGTGTTTGCATAATAAGTATTACTACTACTAGCTAAAGCTACTTCTTTAAACTTGAGTTTCTGCTGTCAAGATTGCTTCATTGAGCTCATTTTGAATATTGTGTTAAAATGTCCCAATTGAATGCAAGGTTTTCACCATATCAGGTTTCCAGTAAGGACGTGGCAACAATGAGGCATGAGTTTGAAGTATTAAATAGGAATGTAATTAATTTAACCAGAATGTTTCACAATTACTTCAAAGTCAAAGGAGAGCTGAACCATTCTGAGACACTTGTTCTTCTTCATGATTTTGTGAAGAAGAGAAATTCTTGCAGGCTCATGAGAGGGGATTTGCAGGTCTTTCTACTCTTACAGTGATACATGTCCACACATCAAATCTGTTTTTTATGTGATAAATATATCATACTTGTTATCTGTTCAGTTGTGGGAACTTGATGATTTGGAGAGCAAGAATGGCCAACTTACCATTTTTATCAACTACCACGACTTCATTTGCCAAAGGTTACTACTACTTAACCTTTCTTGACCTATTAATTCTGTTGCACATTCCATGTTTATTATGATATTTCTCCATTTAATATTCTATTGTGATAATAAGCAGGTTATCAATAAGTTCTGTTCCTTCGCCTAGTATACAAATTTCAAACAAGCTGAATGATATATACATCATGAAGGTAATGCATTGAAGAACTAATGAATGCAGTTCTATTCAAGTTCCTTTGGCTATTCTAATCTACGAATTGCTGTTTCTTGTTGATTAGAATTTCCCTAACACAGATGCTTCTGCTGCACTAGCACACATTGTGAAGGCTGAAAATGCTAAGAAGTATGCTGGTTCCAGAAGTTTGTCACAAGAAATTCAAGTATTGGTCTCTTTTGGCCTTTTTTTTTTTTTTTTTCTGGACTTAGTTTTCATGGCTCTTTAGAGATGCTATGGGTTATACCTTACAAGGGTGTTCCTAATACTTAATGGTAGAAACATCTGCTTCAAGCAGTACTTTCTTCTACATTGCAGTTGTTTGCTTATTGTCTCTAGCTTTCCACATTTCTGTATTGCAAATGGTTCACGCTTTAATGCACAATTATGGTGTACATAATTGGTAGTCTTGTTTATTAGTAACTCCATCCTAAAATCTTCTTTTGTATTACAGGTTACTTGTTCGCTTTTGCATAATCTGCTAGATGTGGTTGAGGAAATACAATTGGCTCGTCTAGAAATTAGAAATCTAGTAGAGACAAGCTTTCATTCTTCATCCGGTAAATAATTGGGCATTTGGGAACCATTCTCTTTTTCTTGTGTCATTTGATTTTGTTATTGACAATGTTGATTTAATGCTTTACTTCACCATTGATTCTTTAAATTTTGCATTTTGATCTAGCTGCATGCAGGTGGATCGAAATTTCATTTACTTTTGGGGAGAATTGGAAACTATGGGCTAATCTTAGCTTTGTTAGTCTTATTTTTGACTAGGATATGTATATGTGCTCTTGAGAATCCTCTAAACATGGCCATATTTTGGTTAGTAACATAGTTATGGGTGACTCATTTATTAGAGAAGGGCTGAGAGAGTTGCCTATGCTTCCTGATATCTGAAATTATCTTTTCAGCTTTATCTTATTTCTATATGGTTGCTCCAAACTAATGATCCTTCTCAGGATTGTTTCATTTATCCATCAAATGACTAGGTGGTTTCTTTACTTAGCCCACCTATACCTTATTGCTACGACCACTGGAGCATTTGCATACAGTCTGCTTCAATTTCATTAACTTGTTAATTGGCATTTGTTACCATTTGTCTTTCTTGTAGTAGTTATACTTCGTAGATTTTCCATGTATTAAATTATGTTCTTACTAACCTTCAGGCATATGGTTTTCTTGTTTGCAGTTGAGAAGCTCAATTTGCAGCTTGATTTTCTTGATTTTAACACTTGTAGGAAGGTTAAAGTGACTCTCGACTTGGCATGTTTGAAATGGTAGAACCATTAGAACTTACTCTCTTCATACCTGCCAAAGGTTTTACAATTTATTGCCTGATAGTGGTTGGAGAATGTTTCTAATATTTTCTTATTACTTAACTTTGGTGCGTCCCAGGGGCACTATATGCCTACAGATGTTCTCTTCCTTTGAATATTGGCTGTTTCTATAAGACTTATTCAGCCATTTTTTAGCTTTATACTTCACCACTGCACCAGATGTTAGCCCAATTTAAGAAGAATGTTAATAAAAATGTTACATTAGTGGGTTTTGTGGTGACTCCTGCATTTGCTTGATTTGATTTCTCAAGCATGGTGGTTTTTTAATCACAATGCTGTATGTCTTGTTTGAACCTGTACTACTAAATCATGATAGCAGATTGACTTGATTGTGGGTTTAGCCTTTTAAATTGTCGGAAGTGTTCTGCTTTGCTTTGCTGTTAAACTGGCAATGCATATCTTAGATGTTTTGATCTGTTGCTGAATCTTCTCTATGAGAGACAATGAATAGTCTGTTTGACATATGTTTAATCTTTGATAAATCTTTTAACTTTTAAGCCCATTAAACTAGAGTCTTAAATAAGGTGGAGTGCTTCTCGTTCCTAATTAAGATGCATCTTTGGGTTGTCGTTTAGTCTTATGGGCAAAGATTTACAAAGGAGAATTTTCTACTTGGAATAACTCTGCAGTATCTGTTAGAGATTGGAGATGATCCAATAAAGGATCCCAAGTATTTGTGTAATTTGCGAAAATAGTTAAATACTTGAATATTGTAAATCAAACCTTGTGGCTGGTGCATCCAATGTCAATGCTGTTTCCCTTTAGCATTCACGTCTGCGTTATAATTGCAAAAATTATGTCTTAAAAATTTATCTTTTTATGGAACTTCTATGTATACTCGATATCACAGTCTGACATTGTGACTTGACTGAATTTCCATAACATTCTTATTAAATTTTGTTTCTTTGACTTGAGCATTTGATTTCTATGGGTTTGTTTTTGGCTCATCAAAAGGCTTTGTTATCTAATGTTTTGGTTTCTGAATCAGTGGGATTTATCCATCAGATGTTATTCCACATAACATAGAAGTTCATATTGCTGGGGAAAAGAAGATGCTACCTGAGTTGCATTCAAGAGCAATTGAAGCTGCAGTTGATAGTCTTAGAATCGGGTACCGGAGGATTATACGGCTTTGCAGATGTATTTCTCAAGTGGTGCAGTCCTTGAGCACCTGAAAGTTTCGAAAATTTGTTTGGTTTTTCCTTTGTATTTTGGGCACACTAAAGCACTCATGAGACAGATAACGACTTTAACTGTTCACAAATTGGAGGTGTGTGCTTCTTCAAGGGATTAGCAGTGACTTGTCGATGCTTGCTGTTACCAATTTAAACTAAAATTCGGCTAAATCAATACAAGCCTAACCCCAGAGGACTAGGTTTGGCAACTGATGTTTTTGTATAGAAAAAAAAAAAGGAAAGTGAGAAAAACGTGTTACGTTGAGATGACGTCATATACATACATATATTTATATATATATATATATATATCTGTTTTTTCCATAAGTTCCATTCTCACCAATCTTTCCAGTGTCAATTCTCAGAAAGTCTGCGGGCCACTGTTGCTATGAAAGCTTAAAATGGTACAGAGAAGAACGGAGGCCTCCGTGCAAGCACCTGAGTAATCTTGGTAAAAATAGAACAGTGTTTCTTAGAAAGGATGAATAGACTTCATTTACATAATGTATCTCATAGTAACATGTCTATATGGCTAGTTCTAATGTATTTCAAGCAGTTGATATGAAAGCGGAGTTATGGAAGTAGTTGAGACATTCCTAGGAAGGTGGTTAAATGCTATATATATATATATATATATATATCCTTTTTACCTTAAGATGAATAGTTTGAAATTCGGTATAGAAAGATCGGAGTGGAGAGATGATTGATATTCAGTTGTTGTCAACATTATTGTGTTCAAAATTGAAGCACTAGGACCACTTGATGTGTGCATAGAGTGTTGCGTTGTCTTCGTCCTCCCTTGATCTTGGGGATGTCAGATGTAGGGTGAGGAAATTTAAGTGTGTACATCTATTGTATGTGCGGCGCGTGTGACTTGCCGGGTTTTGGATTGTTCACATGGAATATATCTATAGATACATGTATTAACCTTTAATCTGGGAGTATGCAAAATTTTGTCTTTTTGTCAGTGGTTTGCAATTGGCACGTGGCCCTTACCAAGATCTCAAAAAGCTCCTGAAACAAAATCCTCTGGAAGAAGTGCAAATGCCTTTTGTAACGTGTCACTGGAAGCAATCTGATTTAAGAAAAAGACTCCAAAAAGATAGGATTTTGAGATTGGTAATTACTAATGTGGTTGGGTTCACTGGGTACGCAATTAATTAAGGCATACCTAATCCGAATGTGACGTGTGGATTTGGCACTATTAGCTGGGTAAAATGTAAATTATCTGACAGGAGGAGAAAATGCAGCAACTGCTTGGGCAAGTCAAACTTTAAACCATGTTATATGTCGAGGTTAAGAAGGAGGAAGTGAGTGAGTGTAACATATGGTCCAACGAGAGAGGGTATGTGGGGCATAGGAACATGAGCTGTCAATCATTAAGGCGGAGAGAGAGGTAGTTTCAAGGCAATAAAGAAGATGAAAAGCGATGAGAACTTTTTGTGGGGTTGAATCTCACATGTCTTTTCTTTTCAATAGTTGTTTTTTATATTAGGTATCCAAGTTTTTTATATTAGGTATTCAAGTTAGACTAATCCTAAGTTCCTACGACCCCATCTTAAGAACCTAGAAGATGTAAATTTATAATTCTAAGATCCTTCAAGTTCTTACGTAGCCTGTACACTACTGCACACAAGGAGTCTTCACATACTTAATTGTTCAACTGATAATTTATCACTGGCTCTCTTCTGCTCAGCTTCAGGTTTCCATCAACCCCCAAGTTTCTTAGTAGCTCCAACTCTCACATTGTCGTTGGAAGCGAGGTGTCCGTAATTGATCCAGTCAAGAAGTTGTGTTCAGAAGGCTAAAGAATCATCAATAGGAACATGCCTATTTTCTCTTCTTTAGCGTGATTCGAACTCAAGACCTCTTTTTAAGGGAGAGTCTTAAGTGATAAATCTGAACTAATTAATTCACCCCTCATTGTCAAAGAAAAAAAATATATTATGTGAGTCGTACAAAATGCCCCCTTATCTCAACAAGCAAATAGTCTTTCTTTGTCTTCTGTTCACATGATTCCTCTCTCATGTGCGACTTCCCTATCACGCTTGCCATGTTTTTCATCATTTTCTTGCTTCATTTCCTTTTAAACAAAATAAACAAGCACTAATGCTTATTAGAGCTTGAAGAAAATATATTTTGACGGAAACAATTCTGCTTCAAACGAAATTATTTATGCCAACATTACTTATGTAATTCGGTTTCAATTCATATCATCCATACATTTATATAAATTTCATATAAATAAGTAGATGAAATGAATTAGAATATGATTAAAACAGCAAAATTGACACAGATAATTAAAGACGGATGCATATTGGGAACACTTGCTCCCGCTGCCTCCAAATAATTTTATATAAAAAATATTATTATTTTAAGTTTTGATCTTATAAAAAATAAAATTTTGCTTTTATTAATTTAATAGTACTTTAAATATTTTACCCTTACTAAAAAAACTTAATAAAATAAGAATATTTTAAATATTTTACCCCACTCAAAAAATTTTCTGAATTTGCCCCAGGCAAGTGATCACATCATTTTCTTGCTTGCATTTCATTTCCTTTCAAAAAAAAAAAAAAACAAGCACTAATGCTTGTTAGAGCTTGAAGAAAATATATTTTGAAGGAAGCAAAATCTGCATCAAATGAATGCATTTGTGCCAATTTTACTAGTATAATCCAGTTTTAATTCATTTGATCCATATATTTATGTAGATTTTATATAAATAAATAGATAAAATGAATTAAAATATGATTAAAACAGCAAAATTAACACAAATGCTCAGAGACATATGCACATAAAAATATTATTATTTTAAGTTTTAATTTTATAAAAAATAAAATTTATCCCAATTAATTTAATTCAATAATATAAGAATACTTTAAATATTTTACTCCTATTTAAAAAATTCAGTAATAGAAAAATACTTTAAATATTTTACTCTCGCTCAAAAAAATTTCTAGATATAGGAGATCTCATCTTATTCTGCGAGTTCAGATTCTCTGTCCAATATTATGGTATTTTATTGTGTCAAAAAAATCTCAATAATTTATTTATGTAAATTTAACATAAGACCTGCATAAAGCTCGCAAAATAAATAACTAAAGTTTTATGAAACAGAATAAAATAGAATAAAATTGGATAAAAAATCTGAACTCCGCGTACAATAGCAAGGTACCAGCAAATGATTTATAGTTAATTAACATGAGTTAGCATAGGCTTGTGACTTGGCAGTTATTATTAATAGAATAAGGAAAAAGATGAGGAGGGTGGGACCTACTTTCTCCACCCCAACATTGCCCTTTTCTCTCTCTCACTTTTTGCACTTTTTATCAGCTTATGTCACATTTCTTCTATACACTACACACAAACGCATCCATCCACCCACCCACCCAATTTCTATCTTTCCCTTCTCTCCTGCTCCTATCTTAGATATCTATCTTTTCACTTCTCTCCTTCTTCTTCTTCTTCTTCTTCTAAATCTCTCATCCTATTAGCTTCTTAAATTTCTGTTTTCCCCTTTTAATTCCCCTGACCACAGATTTGAGGAGCCTCACCTCCTTCTTCTAGGGTTAATTCCCACACCACTAATAATAAAAAGCCTGTCTTTACCGATCTTTGTTCGTTAATGGTAATTCACCTTTTTTTTCTCTTCCCCATCGTCTCCTAGTGAAGCTATGAAACTGGATCCTGCTTGTGCTGATTCTCTATGTAATCTTTATCTGTGGTTCCCCTTTTCTTTGCGTATTGTCTTTTCGTTCACACTGGCTTTTGGTGGTCCTGGTATTGGCTTCTGATCAGTTTAATTTAGTGGTGGGATTCCTGATCTTCCTTCTTTTTCTTTGTTTCATTGTAAATGTTTTTTCTTCTTTTCTTGCTCCTGCTTCGTGTTTCAAATTACTTTGCTGATTTGAATTGGGTATACATTTAAACGACATGCTTATGATAGGAGATGAATATGGCTGTTTTATGTACGTTGAGTTGTCATCTTTCTTTTTTTTTTTTTTTTTAACCCTTCCTTTGTTAACTGAAAACAAAAAGAAGAAAAGAGTCACAACTTTGGAAAGTAGTTTTCTTTATCCTGCAATTAAAATTTTATCCTCGAGTGTTGTTTAGATTTCAATTTGTGATGCAGTTGTAAATATATAGTTTGGGATTGCCTTACTTTCTTTTGCTTCTTTCTTTGGATAATTGCTTTTTTCTTTTTGCTTATTTTTTTGGGAGATTCGTATATGTTTTTGTCTTGACATGAAAGCTGACTGCATATTGGAACTTACTCTGTTGTCCTTTATTCTTGTTACATGAAATACTAATATCAACAATGCTTACTCATTTTGGCAAGACTTCAAAATGACCTTCTAGTTTATCTCATAAAGCAACGTGCCTTTGTGTGTGTGTGTGTGTGTGTGTGTGTGTTTGTCCAACTTGTATTCTTTGGCTTCGAATTTTAACTTATTTTATATGGTGACACTCTAATTTTGAAGGTTGTAAAACCCGAGTGAAGCTATCGTGCGCTAAAGAAACTTCTTCTTGTTTGCTGAGATTGGTTTTCTTAGGACTCGCGATACTAAAGGAGTTGTGAGCGGATTCAAGAGAAGAGCTAGTTAATCATGGGTTATATTTGTGATTTTTGTGGGGATCAAAGGTCCATGGTCTATTGCAGATCAGATGCTGCATGCTTATGTTTGTCTTGTGATCGGAATGTCCACTCTGCTAATGCCTTGTCCAAGCGTCATACCCGAACACTCTTGTGTGAAAGATGCAATTCTCAGCCTGCATTTGTTAGATGTGCAGAAGAAAAGGTATCACTTTGTCAAAATTGTGATTGGATGGGCCACTGCAGCTCTACGTCAGCTTCAGTGCATAAAAGACAAACAATTAGTCACTACTCTGGTTGCCCATCTGCGGCTGAGCTTTCTTCATTATGGTCATTTGTGTTAGAAAACCCTTCTGGGGGTGAATCAACTTGTGAAAAGGAGTTGGGTTTAATGAGTATAACTGAAAATGGTGGAAATAGTACTTGGGGACCTCCCGAGAACATCCCTAGCCAAAATGTTTCTAGCATAATCGAGGCCAATAGTCCTCGTGGAATGAATAAATTGAATGTCTGGATTGGTAATCCTACCATACCTGATTTGAGCTCTGTGCCAAAGGGTGTTGAACAACCAGCTGGATCTGCGATTACTGCTTTGCCAAAGGTACACTGTAGTTCAAAAATCTTTATATTGGAGCTGTGGTTGATTTTCTCTGCAGAGTCTTGCTGGATTGGTTTTATCAATTTCTAACTTCTTAGATCTCGGCACTGTGCTAGCTATAGAAAGTTGAATTTCATTGACAACCTCCTCTTCGGGCAAGATATATTCAACTCTAGATATGCTTGTTGCTTGGGCATATAAATTGCCTAAAGACAATTATTTCAATTGTTTTGTTTTGGGAATAATTCCTTTCCTTTGCAGCAAGAGCTTTTGTTTTATAGTGAAATTTATGATGAGAAATTTCTACTGTATTATCAGCTATCTTTAATTTTTATTTTCTTTCTTATTGTCATTCCTGCTGGTGGCAGATTCACTTAATAATTAGTTCACTCGAGAGGATCTATAAATTGTTTCTCCACTGTCTAGGATACTATAAAAACTGAGATGCTAAACTTTTCCAGACAAGTTCTTGAATCATTTGCAAGTTTGCACGCCTTATTTGTTGTTCTTGCGCGTAAGTTGGTCGCAACTTGTGTCTTGCATTTTCAGTTATTGCAAGGACCAGTATGTTAAAATGATTTGTCAAATGCTGCTAAGCAGCTTATAATTCCTGCAAATTAGTCTGGACTGTTCATTTACTTTTTGTTCTACACATAAACTTCTATGAATTTTGTTTTTGTGTTCCTTAAAAGCCTTACAGACTTATTGTATTGTAGTTGTGCTGTCCTGGGACTAAAGGTCCTTCCCTTTGTGAGGAAGATATCTATAGTGACTTTAATATGGATGGAGTAGATTTGAATCTTGAGAACTATGAAGAGCTCTTTGGTGTTACCCTTAGTAATTCTGAAGAGCTTTTTGAGAATGGTGGAATTGATAGCTTGTTTGGGACCAAGGAAATGTCTGCTGGTGATTCCAAGTGTCAGGGTGCAGTTGCTGCTGAGGTTCTCTTCTCTTATATTGTGTTTTTAGATGCCTTTATGTATTAATTGGCATGCGTATTCCTTTTTTTCCTTTTGCCTATGTTTTTTATCTGTGGGATCCATATGAATCATTGATGCATAGATCCCAGATTTCTTAATTTGTGTCGCATCGAATCAGAACCCCTTTTAGTTCATAGCTTTAGGATGTTATAATGCTTTAAGAGATCCATTTCATTCTCCTGTCACTTCATGCAAAGATGTGCGGTAGCCATATTGTAGGTATGGCAAGTCTGACTTTTACCTATATTTTTTGGCAAAGGAAGTAACTGCATAGACCGTACCATCTGGGTCTCCACCTACTGTAGTTATATACACACACTTTTATGAAGTGTGAGTTTGACAGGAAATCATATCTTCATGAATCAGAACTGTGATTAATTTTAGTTTTGGTCATAGTAACACATTCTGGTCTGTGAGTGAGCAGAGTGTGCATGTTCTGCCATGAAATCATAGTTCATCCAATTCTGTTCTGCTGCATCAACTTGTTCTTCTCTGCCTAATTTTGTGCCATTCCTTTCTTATTGAAGCATCTTTGCTTTCATATAATTGGGTACCCTGCTAACTTCAGGGATCATCGGTTGGACTGGTTAATCTGGTGCAGCCAGCATGCAGCAATGCAGCATCTGCAGATTCCATGAGTACTAAAACTGAACCAGTCCTTTGTTTTACGGCAAGACAAGCGCAATCAAGCCTTTCATTTTCTGGCCTCACTGGAGAAAGTAGCGGTGCTGATTATCAAGATTGTGGAGCTTCCTCTATGCTTCTCATGGGAGAGCCTCCATGGTGTCCTCCATGCTCTGAAAATTCTCTATCTTCAGCTAATAGGAGCAATGCTGTAATGCGTTACAAAGAGAAAAAGAAGACACGCAAGTAAGCAATAATGATACTTTAAAAAAACTTTTTATGGTTATTCACAAGAGCCATCTCCTTAACTGTAAATACTAAATCTAATTTTTCTTGTTTAAAGGTTGTTTTCAAGTTAACAGTATATCAAAAAATGTTCTTGACATGGTCGTTTTTCTGTCTTTTGAGATCAAATATTAGTGTTTCTTTTTCTACATATCTTACCTGAAATTCAAAGTTCAGGTAATTCAAATTTAAAAATCGTAATAGTTTTGTGCACTTCAAATAATTACAAGAATCAGATCATACTTGCAGTTCAATCTTCAGTGATGCAAAATTGTGCATCTTTTGACACTTCCAATTTCATCCTCACAGGAAAATATGCATAAGATTGGCTAGTTATTGCACTCAAATGATCAAATTTCTTTATTACCTTAAGGATGCCTAATTGTTAAGAAAGAGTGCGCAATAGGCATAATATACGCACCTTATATTGATCTAAGAGTGTGCAATAGGCATAATATACTCACCCTATATTGATCTCCTTTCTTTTTTGCAGAATATCCACGCATATGAATTCTAACTTGCAGTGTTTTTGCATACTATTAAGATTCTTTAGTCTTCCATGGACATGGTTGAAATTTGTATGGGTTTACATCTTGCTTAATTTGATATTAGGTTTGACAAGAAAGTAAGATATGCATCTCGCAAAGCTAGGGCTGATGTAAGAAGGCGTGTGAAGGGGCGGTTCGTGAAAGCTGGTGATGCATATGATTATGACCCATTGAATCAAACCAGAAGCTACTGAGTGTACAATTTTTAACCATGTTATTACAGAAAGGAAAGGCATCGATGTTTAGGTGGAGAAGTGACTTATTATTATCTGAAGACAGGTTGAAATTGATCCATTTATTTCCTTGTGCAGTTACAAGCTTTATGCATCACAGCGGGCCAGCTGGGTGAATGCAAAGAGAGCTGGTTCTGATGCTTCACTAGTGAGAATCAGCCGATGATCCCATCACTTTAAAAGGAATAGATGGTTTACAGCACCCATCCAACAAGACTGGAAAGGCTGGCGTATTGTGAAGGCCTATGCTAAATGGTTTCCTTTCCATTTATCTGAGAAATTTGAGTTTTTAACTCCACTCTGGAAAGGAGAATATATGTTAATCTTGGTCGTGATATAGAAATGCTCAAAAAGCTGATTAAATTTTGTAACTTATGCTCCGCGCACTTAAGTTGGCTCCTGTGCCATGATGAGTCGCTGAACTCACGGCTGCTTACTTAAGCCTTAGCTCTTTATATTATTTCATTTTGAAATGTACAGCAGAGATCCATAATGCCTGGCTCCAAACAGTTGTATGATCTGACGAAAGAACTTGCTCTGCTAGGTTGTTTTTCTCTAGGTGTACATGAATAGTACATGACCTTACTAATGTGCCCTTAAGAGGCTAGTGTGTAATAATAACACAGAAAGTATCTGAGGTTAATTATTTGTCTGAATCATGCCACTGATGGTCACTTTCGAGTTTCGACAGGCTACACAGAAAGTATATGAGGTTAATTATTTGTCTGAATCATGCCACTGATGGTTACTTTCAACAGGCTACCTTATTGGTGATGGTATCGGATTTAGTTTTAATATAGTACTAATTAATATTTGTTATCGTTGTGGGTAATTTTTTTAAATTTATAAAATAATTTTTGAATTTTTTTAAATTACAATATAGTTATTTAATATATTGTACTATATAATTTATAATTTTACATCAATCTTGTCTTTA
>JANKYE010000013.1:7343080-7353291 GCA_032467995.1 Erythroxylum dillonii
CGCAAATCATTTCAGAATGTGACTCAAGGGTAAAAACAAGATGGTTAGCTTGGGCAGTGGGAAGTAGAGATACCTTTGGAGTACTGGTCGTACCTACCTGGGGCCGACTGACTGCCTGCGAACTAGTGGTCATATCAGAGGAATTAGGAACCTTAGCTTTACCTTTGTGAGTAGCCTTGGAGAGACGTTTGTGAGACTGAGAACCGGACGCCCCATCCTTACCTTTGGAAAAACTCATAGTAACTAAGTCATTGAAAAGCCAACGGCTCCTTGTCCCTTTCAATCTTGTCGAGTTAGCGTCCTCTGACTCAGTAGCAGGGACCGGTGCTTTTGGCTCTAGGGCTGTCAACGCCGAAAACCAAGAGCCTCCCCCCTTCGTAGCCAACGGTGGTTTGCGAGTCTAGCATTGAGCGGGATGCTGAGTGGTAGCCGGAGGAGAACGCCGTTGAACAACCATCCATAGCCCATAGCCAGGAGTAGCGGATACTGGCGGAGAGCCAGTTTCCAGTTCAGTCGACCCACTCTGAGAAGTGGAATCCGTTTATGGTCGTTGAGGCACCAGCGGTGGAGGCGCAGTGGCTGATTTAGTCGAAGGACAATGGGAAGAATCATGGCCCACCATGCCACAAGTGAAACAGATGGTCGGAAGTCCTTCATACATCACCCTAATCGTCTCCCCATCGAGGTCCACCATGGTTTGTAAAGGAACGGTAAGATCAATGTCGACAGCCACACGAGCGAACCGACCTTGCTGAGTTTGCATGGTGGTTTCATCAATTTTTACCGTCTGTCCCACCTGATTCCCCAACGCGGCAAGGATGAGCGGATGATAACGAGCAATGGATAATTCAGGAAACCGAACCGATGTAACTGCTTGGGTCACTCGGCCTTGTGATGGACGGAAGCTGGGCGTCCATTGTTGGACAGACAAAGCATGCCCGAAAATGACCCAAGGGCCATTGGTTAAGGCATTAAGAAAGTCGGAATGCTCGATGAATTTAACGAGGTACTAATCGTGGTCTAAGTCGATGACCTTCGTTGGCCCTTTTGGGCGCCAAAGTATTGCCAACCGAGTGCAGAGAACTTTATAACCAATGCGTCGGCCCAGGAGTTTGATGACAACCGAGTTGTCCCACTGCTGATCAAGTTTCTCTTTGAAGGGGTTAGAGAGAAACACACCCTTCCCGTCCTCCCCATTCAATTGGGTGATGTCCCCTTCCTCAGCCTCAATCAGCGACTCCACCGGCCAAACACGGGACATGGGTTCCATTTCCACCGTCGAGTGACCTAAGACCGCGCTATAAGACAGTTTGGGAGTAGGCGGAGGGTCCTCGTCCCGTTCGCGAATCCTAACCTTCTTGGGGAGATGTCCCTCTTGCATGGTAGAGGTCATGCAACTACGTAGGTTACATAAAAAACAGGGAGCAAGTGAAGACGAAGATGAACAGTGATCAGAGAGAGAGAACACAAAATTCTTTTTTCTTTTTTCTTTTTTTTTTCCTTTTTTTTATTATTCTTTTCTATCACCTTGACTAGTTATCACTTGTTATTTTAATTTAGTTAATTTTTATTTTTAAAAATTAATCACTCTTTTATTTAGATTAAATTAGTTATTTTTGTTTAATTTGTTAAATTCTGGGAACTTTTTTTAAAATTTGTTTTCATAGTTTTAAACTCATGGATTTAATTTTGTTTTGATATTCTTTCATAATAAGATTATAATTATTCCTTGACGGAGTTTTGTAAGATATATAGACAATATTACCTTGAAGCCTAGAGTAGAGATCATATTTCACTAGGAGCTGAAACAAAGCTATTTCAGGAGCCATAGAGAAGTATTCAAATAACAAATATCAAAGTTACTTTTCAAAGAGCTATATGAATGCATTTTGTTCCTTCCCTAGCAAAAGCAGGTATAGAGGTTTTGGTTTCTTGCTCGTCTTCCTTGTATTTCCAGCGTGGTTCTTTTGAAAAACATGTGTTTGGCTGATCTAAACTTTGACATCCCCTACCCTATTTTTAAATTTTATTGGAAAAAATAAGAAAAGGAATCCTGATTATCCTGTAGAGGCGGAAAGTGCAAGTCTCTGGCACTTTACGAGAAACGCCACTTTTGCTCTCTTCCAATGCTGCAACCTGAGGATTGCTTAGCCGATCCTCTTTCTCCGTCCGTTTTTAATGTGGAGCTCCGCTCGGATGTGGACGATGCCTGGTACAGTGTCCGGACGCTACTCGACGGCAACAAACTCACCGCCAAGTTCCAAAACTTCAGCGAACTTGAGGACTTCGTCCTCTACGCTAACCTTTTCAGTTCTCTGGAGAAGCTTCAGGACTTGAAGAATCGGTTTCGACCCATCTCTGCCCAGTTGCAGGACAACCAGTGCTCCAAAGTCTTGCCGGGCACCGTTGTTTGTGCTTCCCACTCCTTCAGCGAACTGGACATTCGCTTCTATGATGCCGTGGTTGATGATGTGTGTACTTTTTTGCTCTTTTGTTCTTTGGGTTTCAATGGGTTTTGGTTTTGATGGTTTGTTCTTTATTTGGATGCGGAATTCCGTGAGAAAATTTACTTACCATTTCTGGAAAACTTCGTTATTCTAGTAATTGGAATAAGATTTTTTCACTTGGGTGGGTTGTGTTGCGCAATTAAAACCACAGAAAGGGAAAGTGTGAGACACTGTTAACAGAAGCAATCACGACGAGTAGTAAGCAGATGTTTTGACGACACTGGATTTTAGTTGTTGGGATCCATATTGTTTACTATGGTTAGCATTGGTCTTTTCTTAGGCAAATAAATCAACCACGAGGCATTACCAAATTCGGGCAGTGTCATGGAACGAGGGATTAAAACATGTGCTTAGTTGATTTGTTTTCCATATTTGACTACTTTAGTCTCATTATTATGCCTTCTCGTGCAATATTATTTTTGCCAGGTGGTTCGCGAGGTTCATTCTTTTGAAAAAGGAGAAGAAGAGTGCTTGTGCACCTTCATACTAGTTTGGCAGCATGGCCCTCTTGCAGGGTTTGTGGCCAACAAGAAAATTGAGAATGTCTGCCTTGTTCAATCTATTGAGACGCTTGATCCTACAGTAAGCATCTTCTTTGAGATAGCAATGAAGAAATTGAACATTGCGCATATGGATTGTAAGGATGGTAGTTCTACCTGTACTGATGTCACTCCCTGTCATGAGATTACCTTGTGTAAGAGGCCGAAGTCAATTTTTGGTCAGCAGTTCACCAATGCAAGTTGTTCCATATGTTGGATGATTTGAGATCTCTGTGTATCTTTGATTATTTTGCATAACTGATAATTTTATTAGTGCAGGAAACAGGAAACACGCCAGACGATCATCAGTTAAGGTGCAGCCACTGGAATGTATGTGCTTACACGGTTCTACTATATAAGACTTGAATTGAGATCAGGAAATCGCTGAAATAAAACGGTTTTTCTTTCTGCTATCTATAAATTTGTAAAGCATGATATGCTCTTCTAGCAGGCTGTCATGTTTTATGTTTACTCCTTGTCACTAAAGCAAGAGAAAAGAAAAATGGAAAGGAAAAACAGGAAAGAAATGTTACTTTATTGGTCTGCTGGTTTTCTCTTTTATCCTTTATAGTGCTTGGAAACAGGACCATAAGTCAGGAAAATCAGAGAATTAAGGATTTGAACTGTTGGAAATTATATCAGTAAAGTGATAGAAAGCATTTGAACTGTTCCCAAATGTTATTTCCTATATGAATTAATTTCTTTCTACTTTCTTTGTATCTCTAGCAGCGGATCAGATTGATACCTACAGCATAAAGGACATAAAAGAAGACACAGAAGAAACTGATATGGGAGGTGCAGATGATCAGTCTATCCTGTTGATTGACAATCTCGACAAAGACTTGTTGCCTTCATCTATAGTGGAATTCATACATGCACATACTTCAATCTCAGTCCGAGCATATATTTCCCCTAGTTTGCCATCAGAGACATATACAAAAGGGGCCATTATGTTGGATTGTAAGAAGAATCTTGAGAGTTTAAACAAGTTTTTAGATAGTCCGAATCATATTATCGTGTCCTGCAGAGGGAGGTATGCACACATTATTGGTTGCCCAAATATTGCTTTGTATTAGAATTGATTGTACTAGGCATTTTTTTAACAAAATTGAGTGAATTCTTTGTAGTGCTTTAGAGTTGAATATACTGTATGTTTCATTCAAGTTTGAGTTATTTCTTTCTCCTGTTTTTTTCCTTCAAGTTTTAGTGTGTGCAATCTATGTTTGCAGATCATTAGATAGTTTAGTTAGTTCTGAACTAGCAGTTTAATTCTTGGGGTGGAATTTCTTCCATTGGGGAAGGTGGTCTGGAGAAAGAAATATTAGTGTCTTCTCGGAGGCAAGATCTAAGTTAAATGAGATTTTTATATTTCATGGACTTGCCTGGTAGATGGTTCATTAAATGATCTGACAAGAAATGTCTGCTGTATAATTGCTTCTCAAAAACAAGGTGTACGATGAAATCCATATAACTTTATGGCGTGTCCAGAAGCTCTTTCTGTCACTTATTTCGAAGGTTTATATTTTGTCTGTCAAAGTTGTCTTAATCAGTTATTCATTCGTTGCAGGCCATTGGTGGTAGCTGAGAAGTTATCAGGGCATAATATGTTTAAAGTGCCATCTTGGACTCTGATGCTTAAATTTCAGGTAAGTTTTTTGTTGCCATCTTAATAATGTATGGGGCATCTCAATTCTCTGTTGTAGGAATTTCAGAAGTTTTACATTGTAAGATGCTGCTGCATTTACTTCTAGAATTATATAATGTGTTGCACATAATCTTCTACGGACTCTATTCGCGGACTTCTCTAATAATTGAAGAATCAAGCTTTAGATTTCGTCGTTTAGATTGGTAATTTCTTTACGTTTTCCAGACTCACCTACCACATCGAACTACTGGGATTAACAATGAACTAAGGGTTGTATATCCGGAGTCTGATGAGTACAGGACTGCGAAGCGGCTGAGAGATTTGTTCATGGAATTTACTGAGCACCAACACCGATTGCACAAGAGACTAGCTTTAGAGGAGAGGAAGATCTTGCAGCCTTCCACCTCCAATAGAAATCATTCAAGTTGAGAACTGTATTAGCTTTTGTTCTCATGCTTGATTGATAGTTTTGCATGTACAGTACCTGTTGTAGAGACTACGGAGAGCTATGACATGCTGAAGGGTGAATGTGCTAGATGTCGACTATTCTTTCATAGCAGTGTTGCGAATTCTCCTACTTTGTATATCAAAATTGCGAATATTATAATTTTATATCATGTACTAATTTCGACTCTAACACGGTAGTGTATTGTTTTGAATAATTTTAAAAATTAAAAAATTAATAATACATTATTTTAAAGTTACCAAATTAATATTCATATATTATCTCAAAGAATGAGGAATAATCATTTATAATTAAATTCTTTAGATAAAAATTAGTGAAGTTATCAAAAAAATTAATTATGTTAAGCAAAAGTCATTCCTTTAATTTTAAAGATAAAAGACAAATTTCTTTTATAATTTAAATAATTATAAAAAGCTTAGTTCTTAGTTTTTTTTAGTTCTTTTTAAACTTTAGTTCAAAAATAATTATAAAATGTCGTATTTTTGATGTTTCATTACCTTTGCTCAATTCCTATAGTATATATTCTCGTGACGGTTTTTGGACAAGAAATATAAGAACCATTTTCTCTACTCATTGTCCAAAAGTTAAAAGAAATTGTCCAAAGTTTTCGTATGACGCAGTGTGGTTTAAAAGCTACCACTGTAGAATAGTGTGTGAAACTAAAAGTTCCAAAAGAGCTCATCTCTCCTTAGAGAGAATAGAGTCGTACATATCTTTATGTTAAAGCTATTCGTCTTGTTCTCACCCTCTATAGAAGAAAAGGTATTTCGATTACAACTCGGATATCTTTGGTATCCAGTATTTCTCAATCATTCTTCTTTTTACTATTTGCTTTTGTAAGTTAGTAACCATTATTGTCCCTAAGGAATCTCTTTTTAAAAAGTTGTTTGTCTCCATCCCCTTGTTTAGTCTATAAAAGCAAGACTTATCTTTCGTTGTACTCAGACCATTATCAATAGAAAATATTGTGTGTATTCATCATATGGTTTCTCTCTAAGTTCTTTCTCTCTCTCCTGAAAGCTTGATTCTTAAGTAATGTAATCCTGGTCATACAAAAAGACAAGTATGCTTTACACTTAACTTTTCATGAGAATCTTATGTATCAAAAAGTTTTAGACTATAGATCTTGTTTAAGGTCGTTGCTAAATGAGGAAAGATTGGAGAATGTAAATTCCTAAAAGGTAGGCCTTAAGAGTTGATGATCGTTGAGGAGAAAGAGCCTATTTCTCGGCTAGCATACCTAGAATTTATAATACAGTCAATCTTTGTTTATCCTTAATCGCTTATGGATGATATGTTTTATCAATCACTTTGACTGGCATATAGGCCAAAAACTCATGATGCAACTCCAGTGAGACTTATCGGTGAAAAATTTCATGAGCCTAGGAGTCATAACGAGAAGAGCCCTTCTCGATTCACTGGTGTAAACAACGCCACGTACCAGCCACCAGAACATCCTAGTTGATTTCCTCTCTTGACTTCAAAATAATATTAACCTTCTCACTCCCTCCACAACAATACCTCTCCTCTTTTCCATCATGGAGTTTTCTCAGTATGCCAAAAACTCCAAAATCCTTTCCTCCCCTTCCTAAAAATCCTCTAACTACACTAGAAGAGATTCTTACTCTTATCTGACAACGTCTGTTCTACTATCTTCACCTCACACTTATTACGCTCAATATTCCTCCTCATCCCTACTACTTTGACACTGTTACACCTTATTGAGTGGTCTATCATCTTTATGATAGACTTACTGAACCAGTATTATGGCATTTATGGGCATTATCAACTTAATATGCCTGTGTTATTTCTCTTTCTCCCCTTTATGTATACATACATCTTTTTGATCTCAACAAGTCTAAATCTCTCTTCTGGTCCTTCCTTAAATGGTTTCAGCCTCTTCCAAAATGGCACATCCAGATTTCCCAGATTTTGAATCAGTTTTGGGACATTCCTTTAGAAAACCAAAAATCTTATGCAATCTTCATCATCCACCATCCTTATTTTCTGACTATGACAGGATACATTTGTACCCTCAATTATGTTCAACATTGGCGCACTAGATCAAACCTAGATAATGAAAGATTTACATTCATTTTTGGATCACTTAAATCATTATCCTATAAGTGCTCCACTCCCTAAGTGCACATCTCTCGGCCCTTATCCTAAATATTCTACTCTCCCATAGCATATTTCTCCCTATACTTGATATTGGACTTCGATTGACCAGCTTATTTTTACTGGTTTTAACATTATTGCTGGCAACTTGCCTTGTCCTACAAGCTTTATAACCCAACAACAAGCTTCCCATGTTGAAAGTTCTACATTATCCAACAACATTGAGCCTAATAAGCTTGATCTATTTCCACATGCTTAAAGCCCAAGGTATGGCAAATGATGAATTTATAGCGTGAAAATCATTCTTGCCATAAAAGCAACTGATTGTCTAGTAAAGTCTTCTTTTTAGGTGCATAGTAATATTACTGTCTGTAAATCTCTTCAATGGGGATAGCACCCCAATAATAGCCAATAACATCTGTCTGCAAAATGCGCTGACCTGTGTTAGAATTCTTTAGAGCTGGTATGACAGGCTTTCTTTAAATGTTGTGAGGCTGTGGTTTGATCTGTTCCCCATAGTGGTGGATTCTTCTTCAACAAGATGAATAGTGTTCAGATCTCTTATTCACATAAAAGGCCTAACAAGCTCAGCCAAATTTTGTGAGCCGATTAATCTTTGTTGCAATAGAATTGCATATTCTTCTTGGGCTAATTTTAGGTCATCACGATTTATATCTGGATGAGTAGCTTTTGTAGGAATGATGTCCTTATTCTTCTTGAATAGGAGATGGATGAAGAAGTGAGGATTCTTTCATAGAGGGTGAAGATATAAGAACTGTACATGACTCTCATAATAGTGTTCTAGGAATTGAAAACTGTACATGACTCTTATAACAATGTTCTAGGAATTAATCTCTTAAATCTTCATACGGAGGTGGTACTTGTGTTAGTTCAAAGATTTTTTTATGTCAGTGTAGGCACTAAAATTGGCACGACATTTATTCCTTGTTGGGAGGATTTGGAGAGGAGATGCCTTACAGTAGACATTCATGTCAATCAAAAGATCTGGGCTAGGTAGATGGCTTCTAGGAACTTTGATCCAAACTACACAATTAAGGAAGAAACGGATCCCTATGACCAGATGTAGTTGAGGGTCTAGATTGATCTTTATTAGGCCTGGTGTAGATGGATTCCACATTTCCATTTCGTAAGGTCTTGAGAATAGGAATAATGGTGGTGTGAAAAAAGTGCCGATAAGGAGCATGGAAAAAACGACCATGTGTGTTACTTACATAGTCGTGTATCTTTACATAGGAAAAAACGTCTTTCTAGCTTTACACATTCAAAGTCATATATAAAATCCCTTATATGATTGTGTATGGTACTCATGGGCATATACATCTTGACACGGACGTTTATCTCCAAAATAGCACCAATTCTTCTGTTTTATGCCCCAATTTAACCTAAATTCTTCTCTTTTTAATCCATATAGACAATTAAGAACTAAAAACATCCTTGAAACAAAATAAGTACTAAAAACAACGTAAAACTCTCAAATAACAAGAAAAATACACTAAATGTGGGCATAAACATATAGTCTATTAACTGTTTGTCAAAAATCCTCATACTTAAACTTTTTCTTGTCCTCAAGCAAATCGTAATCCAAATCACCAAAGTTAAAAACTTCCATCCCTTATTAACCTCAACTTGTCCCTCTATTCCCTAAATCATCATATCCTATCATATTAGTCAAATTAACATATAATTAGATTTAATTTATCCTAGAACCAACTTTCATAAGTTAATATCAATAGCAATCACATTGATAATCTTTCTAAAATCGAAAGCACAAGATTTTTCACACCCTCACAAAGGATTAACTCAATGCACTCAAAGTGTTCAGGGTGGAAAATGTTAAAAAATCTCAAATCATTACATTTTAACCATAAGATTGCAATAAAATCATATTTCCACCACTAATAAGTAAAATCACATCTCCTTATGGGCATGTAAGTCACAGACATGGTTGAAAAAACATCTTTGAGTTTGGAAACACTTTCAGTGACTTTCATAGTCATATACACGATTGTGTAAGCTATATATGCAGTTGTGTAAGTCACAGTGACTCCAATGCTTTCGTTCTTTATTTTTGTTTCACCCTAACTCATCTTATTTTTGTTCCACGAGGGCAAATAAGACCAAAAAACAATAAAACCACACAAAGGGTGTGAATTTGGCTCATTTTGGTTTATTTTTCCTCCAACTTATACCTAAACCAAACTATGAACAAAAATAAGTTTCTTAGATGCAACAACAATAACAACAACAACACCCAATATAAATCCTACTGAGGCGGAGGATTTGGGGAGGTCTAATATATATAGCCTTACCCCTAACTAGTAAAGAGGTTGTTTCCAAATGATCCATATGAAGGAAAAAAGAAATAAAGAAATAAATAATACATAATACATAATAAATCAATAAAATAAAATAAATAGATATATAATAAATAATAAATAATAATAATGAAAATACTAATTAAAAGGATAACAAAAACAAAAATAGATAATAAAATGGTTGAAAACATAAAAATTACATATACTATGATATAATATAATATAATATAATAAAAATAATAACTAAACACATATATAGGTAATAGTAAGGATGATGATGATAAGAAGAAGAAAATACCTCTTAGGCTAACTACAAGAGGCAAAAGTTAAAAGATTAAAGAGGACTGTCAGGATCTGTTTACGAGGGATCCTTTACTTGAATCCTAGGACGCCAAAGTTTCTTAGATGCAGTATAACCATTAATCACTAAGTAATAGAGAATAAATTGATAGTCAATCAAACAATTATCAAGTTCTTTTATACTTAGATTTTGACCATCCTTAGCTAAAATAAAATATCAAGATGTTGGAACCCCTCCAAGGTGCGACACGTGTCCGAAGTCCTGCGTGACATCTGGACGCGCATCCCACGAGGAAGCGA
>JANKYE010000013.1:7405124-7418241 GCA_032467995.1 Erythroxylum dillonii
GGGGTGTTACACATTTGCTCCTGTTGCTAAGATGAACACAGTAAGGATACTATTATCATTAGTTGCCAATTTTAAGTGGAATCTATAATAATTTGATGTGAAGAATGTGTTTCTCTATGGTGATCTAAAAGAGGAAATTTACATGGAAGCTCCTCCTGGATTTGAATTGAAAGAAGGAATGGTATGAAAGCTGAAGAAAGATCTTTATGGGCTCAAGCAATCCCCGTAAGCTTGGTTTGGGAGGTTTGCTAAGGTGATGATTTCATTAGGATATAAGTAGAGTCAAGGAGACCATACTTTGTTCATTAGAAATTTAAGTTTCGGGGGAGTCATAACATTGCTAGCTTATGTGAATGATATTATTGTGGCAAGTAATGATGCAGAAGAAATAAAAAATCTGAAGCAATGCCTCTTGAAGGAATTTGATATCAAGGAGCTAGGAAAGTTAAAGTACTTCCTAGGCATTGAAGTAGCTCACTCAAAGCAAGGGATTTTCGTCTCTCAACAAAAGTATGTACTTGACTTGTTGAAAGAAATAGGAAAATTGGGTTGCAAACCAGTGGATATACCAATTGAGTTCAATCATGGATTAGGTAACGCTCTAGAAGATTCAACAGTAGATAAAATATCATATCTACTGTTTGAGAGGTAAGAAGCAGAATGTAGTGGCAAGATCAAGTGCAGAATTTGAGTTTAGATCTATGGCATTAGGGATATGTGAATTACTTTGGCTGAAGATAATTCTTGATGACTTGAGAATAAAATGGGAAGGACCTATGAGGTTGTACTATGATAACAAATCAGCTATCAGTATTGTTCATAACCTAGTATAACATGATCGAACAAAGCATATCGAAGTTGATAGGCACTTCATCAAGGAAAAACTAGACAGTGGCTTAATATGCACTCCATTTGTGTCAACCAAAGATCAGTTGGTAGATGTACTTACAAAAGGACTGACAAACACAGTGTTTCAAGATATTATTGGCAAGCTAGGAATGGAAGATATCCACTCACCAGCTTGAGGGGGAGTGCCGAATTATGTAGCAGTATCTAGAAGATTGTATAGGAATCATATAAATCCCTGATTTTTAGTGATTATGATAAGATACAGATTTCCATATATCTTAGGGAATCAGTTGTATATTTAGTATAGACAATTGTATATATATACTAGGGCTGTAACCTACTGATAATGAGAATGAAATTATTTTTCTCTGTTGTTATTTTCACGGTAAGCACTTTTAATGGGTCAGAGGATCCCGTATCCTTACGAATTACACAAGCAACTGAAGGAGACCGTAACCTTTATATATAACTTCCATATTGAGCTTCCCCATTACAAACTTAATATAGATCTAGTCTACACTAATTGGGATCTATTTCTCCCGAACTTTGACTCATTAATTTAAATCATAATTGGGTCACTTTATTACCTTTGTTTGGATCAAATTAGGTAACTTAACCTATAAATTATTAAAAAACCGATAATATAATTAATAGTTGTCCAATTTATAAAGAAGGACAAAATTGTCCAACAAATATATGGTAGGTTTGAAGGTTTTCTATAGCTCACTATCTTCTTGGTCTAGTACTTTCTTTGTTTGGCGACTTCCATGGTTTGTACTGCCTCAATAACTAGTTGTTTGTCCTTTTTTTGGGTTTTGTATGTCCTTTGTTTCTGTTGTAAATAGACTTTAGCCATCATCCTTTATTAATACAATTTCTTTAACTTTCAAAAAATAATTTGAAGATACGAATCAAATTCTCCTTAGTTTATTTTTCTTCGTGATTATTTATAAAGTAATAATGAGAAAGTAAATTGAATAAACCCATTAAAGAAAAGGATAAAAGTGTAAAATTGTAACTTCCCACTGCGTCACTGAAGTTAAAGAATAAATATTTTAGCTATAAAATTTCCATTTTCATCTTGCTTTCTTACAACTTGGCATCAATATGTCAATTGAATGCATCTACCTCTTCTAAACATTTTTCATTTAGATTCATATAAAGAAAGAAAAAGAAAAGAAATGGATGTATCAGTTGACAAATATAAAATAGAATGTGTGAAATTCGCTAGAGTTGTAATAGAATTAGATGCAGGGCTGAAATCATATCATCTTTTCAAACTTATCAAGCTTCTTCACCCGTTGCATTGACCTTAGAAACAATGTTAGAAAAACTCCTGCATGTACACACATTACGGACGAGTTCAGTCACTAAACATGGTGGATTCTGTATCGTGGATGGCATAACAGCTCTGATATTACGAAATAGTGGTGAACTAAGTACTCACCTGCCCCAACAAAAGATCCATTGGCAAAAAATTGGCTGCCTTGAGTAGTGAAGGTCATTCCAAGATTTAATAGGGTACCTCCAATTACTGAATACATGGTTGCCATCTGTAGTATTGTCGCTTTCCGAGCTGCTCTCTCAGACTGGTAAATGATTTTTCTTATTAGAAGCAAGGCAAAACTCATATTTTAGAAATTTTAACAAAAGAACAGGGCAAGATACCTCAAGCACACGAACTCGAAGTTTCAAGTCTCCTGCTTCAAGTTGTTTCACAAATTCCTCAATGCGCTGAACTCTGTATGGCATGGACATTGTGGAATTTCTAGCCTGAAATGACGTGCCAGTGTTCTCAATGGAGGCTTATATATTTTATAATCTATTGGATTTCATAAGGAAGCACCTTAGAAGCTACAGAATTTATCTGACCCTAATTCTAGGAAGAAAACTGCAAATATGAGAAAGTTGAAAAAAGAGAGAGGTTGAAAGAACGAGAGGATAATAAAAAAAACAAGTGATAAGAGGGTTACAAGTTAGTACATCATTAGCTTGTTTCCTTATTTCCTGCACCAGTTGCGTTCCAGAGCTCTGCCTTTGTCTTAAATCTAAGAGCTCCTGTAAGTGTTGACAATGTTAATGAACCTTCCAAGGCATCAAAAGGGGCATAGGGGAAGCTGTTACAATGAAGGAATAATGATAAGCAACCTGTGCGTAAGGTGCGGCAACCTTCACGAAAGAAAAATCAGGGTCAAGGGTGTACCCAATACCTGTAAGTGTGCGACATAATTCGAAAAGATAGAAATTAAGAAAAAGAAGAAAGGTAAAACATAGTATTTATTGAAGTCAACAATATCATGTACTTACTGTTTTGTGTTCGTGGGAGGGTAAAGAGAGATGTAAGGAGAGGGATAGAGAGAGAAAATACCTTCAAGTGTTGAAAATGCTCTTAAAACAAAGGTGAACGTGGATGGGAACCGGAATGGCTGATCCTGAGCTATTGCAAATAGATCCTGCAAGGATAGATGTCATGAAAATAGGCTCTCTGGGCACACAATATCATAAAATTTATGAGTACATCACCACATTTCTTTAATTCAGATAAGAATATACATATGAATTATATTTTCAATCTCAAATAGAGGGGCAGAATTTTGGCAAAAAAAAATTTTTCACCACATTGTGCTCATTTTTCATTCCTTGGTATAGATCTCTGCCTAAAAATTACCTTTCTTCAAATCTACCAAATCCAAAGACAGGAAAAATAAGGCCAAATGTTTAAATTTACCCTCTCAATGAAAAGGCCAATTTGGAAAGGCAAGCTTTTATAATAAATCAATTCAAAGAAAACATATTCTTGATTAATGTCATTCCTTCCTTCCTCTCATTCCTCCTTTCTAATTCCCTAACCAAAAAAGTGTACTATGAAGAATCATATGCATAGCCTATGTCTCAATCATCAAAAACTTTATACATATGTGATAGGAGAATGTTAAAAGGCAATATCAGAGAATGCAATTGAGGACTTGATCCGATCTCAAGACCCTCGTAGCCTTCTCTAATGGTAAAAATTGATTACATAAAGAAAGTCGACCTTAGGAATAAATAGGAAATCATCACAATTACACAGATTGATAGTCTCCTAATGGAGACTTTTAGGCATTTTTGCTGCATACCTCTCCAATTGCAGCCAAAGTCTGTTGTTGATCAGGTGATTGGCTCAACAAATTGTCCAAGAAAAACTGCACTGATCTCCTCACCTAAAGAAGAGGGAAAGAGAAGTACGTTAAAGGACCATAGTACCAAGTGTATATCAAAAGCACTTACTACGTGACCACGATCATTTCCTCAATAATGATTGTATGGCAAATGTCCTTACTGATGACAAATCTCCTGTGGGTTGAAGGGCTTCAAGATCTATTAGGCTTTGCATAACCTGCATTTGTAGGTAGTTATCAGTTGAGAAAAAAAAAGCAAGCGAAAAAAACTCATACGCTAGATGAAGATTTCATTGTTTTTTCAACTTGTTGGTGACTCAAACAAATCAACGAGTACAATCTCTGATCATTAACATTGAATTTAATGTTCCAAAAAATATTCTGTTGCAAAGATAAAAGATAATGTATTATTAGCAAGAATCTGTGTATGTTCAATATGTTGTGCGTTGTGTGCACGAAAAAATTGGTTGTGCAAAACTTCAAATTTATGAAGTTTCTAGAACAGGTGATTGTGGAAAAGTTTCTTTCAATTAGCTTCCTGGGCTATCTAAACAAAGTGAAACCATATTTCTCGTATTCATAACTTTAGTTGTCTATGTCAATTTCGTCGGTGGAATGTTTAGAGACTTTGAGTTGTTGAGTGGCACACGTTAGCTAAAATTGCATCACAACCATTTTCAACTTTGTTCTACTAATGAAACAAAATTGGGATATAGACACAGACCTCTACTGCGGTTTGATTCATTTATAAAAACTCCTGATTTAATATTCTAAAAAAAAGTCCTCATACTTTATTAAATAGACACATATATCCCTTATATTAGTTTTTCTGTCAACTTTCTTAGCGGAACTGACACACGACATGTTTCAAATAGTTTAACGTATCAATTCCATCAAGTTTTTTAATGAGAAAAATTAACAGAAGGGATGAATGAATCTTTATAACAAAGTATAAAAGCTCTTTTTTTTCCAAATATTAAACACTAAGGGATCTTGAGAAATCAAATAAATCACAGTGCTTGCGTCTTATACCTAAAAAAGATTTAGAAATAAAATTTGACAGAAGTTTGTATTCATATTTATGGACAGAATGAGCCTATTATTAACTAGTGGCAAATGTTGGAGATCCATAAGACTTCAAGTGGACAGGGACAAATTTTCATAGGGGTCATTTCTGTTACTCAGTACATCCTATGTTTCCTAGCACTAACAAATAGGCACGCACAATAACACTCCTCCATATATTATAAGTAAGAGACGAAGAAAGAAAGATACAAAGGGTCCCAGTGTTATTGACTTATTGGAGGTCGAAAAGCACAATACAATCACACACTACTTTGTACAAGAATCAACATCATATCAGATATTACTAAAAAATTGTACAAACAAAGCTCTTAAAAAATCTGCATTTAACCCAGGCTTCTTGACTCAATAGACTAACCTAACATTTTAGGGAGAATGCATACAACAAAAGAAAATGCCAAACCTTTTTCGCATCTTTCTCATAAACTGAGTAGAAAAGTTCAAGTAATCTTTCGCGGGTGAAAGATTTAATCTCTCCCATCATACCGAAGTCATAATATATGAGTGCTTCATCCACATCAATGGCAAGATTTCCAGGATGAGGATCCGCATGAAAGAAACCAGTTCGCAAAATCTGAATCATGAATAAAATCCAATGAATGATCAAAATATATCTAACATAAGCAGTCAAATGGTAGAGAATGGTATCTCAACAATGAGGAATGATAGTCAATGAATAGAACATATGGATTAACTTGTTAAATTAATGAACATAACCAGTATTAGTACTCCATACCTGAATCAAGTATGCTTCAATAGCCCGTGAGGCAATTCGAGAACGACTAAATCCTCGTTTGTCTAATTTTTCCAGCACATTTATTTTGACACCTGCATACAAGAGAAGAAAACGTCATCTCAACACCATCTTGTGAGAGCAAACTCAATATTTAAATTCCTTGTTTCTTGGATTTCGAAGGCATTTAAGTTTAGCTTGAAACCTGGTACATACTCCAAGGTCAATACTTTTGTTGCGGTATAGTCCCAAAACACATTCTGCAATGAGGAAAAGCCAGTTTACAAGATAAGAATCAGTAAATTGTATTAACTGAACATTCTAGAATTAACATATATCGATAGATGTAGCCAATGAGATCAAGCAGGAAAGATACATTAAGAAGCTTGTAGCAAGAAACATACAGGAACTCGGACCCATTTTATATTCCTAAAATCTCGACGGAATCTGTCTGCATTTCTTCCCTCGTTAATGTAATCAATCTCTTGGTACAATATCCTGAAATCAATATAGGTTCTAAAATTAATGGAGACAATATCAATTAGCATCATATGTAGCTCCACTATGATATTCAATATGTAGCTAAAATCTTGTTCCATCAATATCTATCATTATCTGTTAAGTTGAAAATCAGTGTGTCAGAATAGCAAGTAGAAATAAAAAGAAAAAAATAAAGAGCAGTATCAAGAACATGAGGTTTCAGCCCTGGAGGATCTTCATCAATCAGTTAATATTGATACTAGTTTTTCTCTTTATAATATTACTAGCTGCTTATATGACAAGTGTAAGTTGCTTACCTTGCACATTCTTCGTATATACCAATCCAGTCCCTAGTGGGACCACCAAGAGTTTCACTTTTCTGAAAATACTCCGCTACCAGCTTCAAATTTCCTGATAAAAGGAATTTACAGTCAGAAAGAAGATCGAAACTTTAAATTTAGACGAGTCAGTTCCATGATCCTTGGAACATATTTAATGGACATGATATACAAAAGTTAGCTCAAAGGTCACAAAATCACTGATGTTTAAGCTCATTTATATGATTTTTCATTAAACAGCTAATCATTTTTCAGTTCACGCCTTGAAGCTTCACTGGTTTATGGTTTGCAAAAGTATAGCTTGAAAATAACGCTTTCTCCGCATTATGTGCACATCAGTCATCTTTTTTATTTTCCATTTTCTTTTGTCAAACCAGTAAATCACAATCTCTTAGTTTTCTGTCTCACTTTATCATTACTCCAGTAAAGCAAATTACATTAAAACAACAGAAATTCTTTTGTAAGAACAACATCATGGTAAAACAACAGAGTGATGTATGACAAATAGAATAATTATTAATTAGCAACTAAAAATCACAAAATTAAGAAATATGACTGATATTTGGCTGTTAGAATATAAAGTTTTAGGTTTGGATTTCAGCTTGGAATGCTGAAATTTCAGATTTGATATACTTAAGTTTTATTAGGGTTTGTTTGCTAGAAATTTTATGATAGGATTTCAAGGATTATTATGATTAGAATTTAGGGTTTTTTGGTTGCCGGAGCTTTAGGTTAGAATGGCTAGAATCTAGTGAGGAACAAAAACAACAGAACGACTATAAGAATCACTATTAAAAAAAGTATCACACCTTTTAATTGAAAACTCAAATTTATAAAAAAATTTAGGAAAAGTTATTATTGAAGGGCTGAGTACACACATATTTGTAAAGAAGTTCTTAAAAAATTTAAGTAAGAAATGATCCCTAACAAATTTAAATCATATTCTAAAAAATTTCGATAAGTGTAAGTACTAAACAACCATGATAATATATTCAAAACTACTACTTCCAATTTAATAAAAAATCCTAACATAATCTAAATTTTTGCTCTTATTGTCTTCATTGTCAACTTAATTTTTATCCTTAATCTTACCATATTAAGGCTTGTGGTTGACTAATTTTTCCCCAAAGTTCTTTTATAGACTTCAAATTCTTTTGCATGAATTTTTTGGCTTGTCTAAAGTCGTCCTCGATGTAGCATATGGCAAATATTGATCACATAGGTCTAGATTTAACTTTTGAAATTCATTTTCTAAAATTCAAGCACTGTCAAAATCTTCCATTGTGCTTAATAAGCAATCGTCAATATCCTTAAGATCTTATAGCTACAATGTGTTCATAAAGAATATTCTCTAGCTTCTCTTAAAGATAACGAATAATTGAAATTCTTACTATTAATGTAGAGATTGTGTACAATCATGTCCATGATAAATAGTTAAGTTTGCAATGTTAAAGATAGGATTAATTCCCATGTCACTTGGTAATTCCAAAACATAAGCATTAGTACTTATCTTCTTGAGAATCTTATAAGGTCTAGTACTGTGTGAATGAATTTTCTTATATTTTCCTTTTGAAAAATGCTTTGGACAAATACTATCACCACATTCCCTTCATTAAATTCCACCAATATACAATGTTGATCAACATATTCTTTATAAATCAAGTTTCTGATTGTTATCTTTCGTCATATCTCATCAAAAAAAAATTTCATATGTAGTGCAAAACCTTTATCTTCAACACTAACTCGTGCTGTTTACGGTAAAGAAGCTAGATCAATAGACTTTCTTGGTTTAATTCCAGAAGCTATCTCCAAAGGACTCTTGCTAGTTGACCTATTTGTAGAATTGTTGTATGCAAATTCTGCCATAAGAAGATGTAGGACTTAATTATTCATATTGTCCCCAACCAAACATTTTAATAAGTCTCCCAAGCTTCTATTGACAAACTTTGTTTGTCCATCGGTTTGGGAATGAAAAGAACTTGAAAATTAAAGTTAGTATTCAATATTTTTCATAGAATTCTCCAAAAATAATCCATAAACTTCACATCACAATTAGAGACGATGGTTAAAAGTAATCTATGGAAACGTACAACGTCTTTGAACAATAGTTTAGTAGTGTGGACAACATCATAAGTCTTGACCATTATATTTGTAGATGGTTTCGTAACAAAACCACATGAATTCTCTACTATATAGGCATCAAGAACACATTTATTGTTCCTTCTTGTAGTCAAATTCATTGACTTCTTGTCATATTGAATTTTGACTTTGCAAGAGCACTCATAACTTCTCCTTTATTCCTATGTTGTGTTATTTTTTCATCTTCATTCAAATCTAGTTCTCAGTCATCGCCTATTGCAACATAATCTTCATTAACAGTAGCAAGGAAATCATCAAATTTCCAGCCCACAAGCTCTTGAACTCGAAGTAGTAGCTGGTTAATCTTTTAATCTACTTGTTCTATTATTTTAGCTTGCTGTCCTATTCCTTTGGCCTATCGCCCTATTGTTTCAACATGTAATTCTTGTGTTTTGATTTGTTGTTCAAGGGTTTCAACCTCTTGTTTAAGCATTCCATCTAGATGTTTAAGGGTTTTATCTTGTTCAGTTGCTCTAGCTTTAGAGTTTGCCAAAGAATCCACTTGGTTCTATTTTTCTTTGCCTTTTAATGCTTTGATCATCTCCCAATGCAAACTCTCCATATGCCATAATCATCTTCCAGTGCTAACTCTCCATGCCAATAAGTAATTGAGCACCTTCTACATCTAGGCTTGAAAATTCTAATTGATCAGCTGAAGGAGAGGCGTCAATAATATCACCACCCATAATATACACTTCGTCTGAGTTTTAGAAATCAAAATCAGAATCAGAATCAGAATCTAGTTGTTTAGCAAAAATTTTTTCACTACATGTTAATCAATATCAGTCCCTTCATCTTGCTTATTACCATCTTCTCTATGTTTAGCATCAAATATAGGCTATTAGTTTGCATAATTTTTTCTTGTACGAGTTTTGACCTTTAGGGAATGTAGGCCAAGGTTGTCTAGTCTCTCCAAAAATTGTCGAGCATACTTTTTTTTAGGAATTTTTACATGTAAGTTAGTTTTTGAAGCACCTTGTGATCAAAGATCTTCAATGTCCAATTTTTTCATAATTCTCAAAACCATTTCATCTCGCTCTTAATCACCAAATATTCTTCTATACGCCTTTCCACTACATGTCACATTGTAAACCAAAGCTCTGATACCAAATTGATATAGAACAAATAGAAGAAATATTAACTAGTAGTTAAGACTCACAAAATTAAAAAATATGATTGATATTAGGCGGCTAGAATATAAAGTTTTCATTTTGAATTTTAGCTTAAAACGTTGAAATTTTAGATTTGGTATAACTGAGGTTTTTTGAAGGATTAATTGCTGAAAAATTTAGGCTAGGATTTTAGGGTTTAATATGGTTGAAATTGAAGTTTAATATAGTTAGAATTTATGGTAAAAGTTAACGTTAGAATTGCTGAAGTTTAGTGAGAAGCATAAAAAATGAAGAGTAGGAAACTAGGAATCACTCATAAGGTCTAAAAATCACTCTTAGAAGAAAGCATCATATCTTCTAATTAAAAACTAAAATTTGTATAAAAAATTTCAGGATATGTTGTTATTAAAGGGCGAGTACCCACATATTTACAGAGAAATTCTTAGAACTCTTATTCAAGTAAGAAAGGGTCCCTACAAATTTAAATCCTATTCTAAAATTTTTTTTGAGTGTACGTCCTGACAACTAGAATAACATATCTAAAACTACTACATCCTATCTAATAAGAAATCATAACATAATCTAAATTTCAGCTCATATTGTCCTTGCTGTCAACTTATCCTTCATCCCATCAAATTAAAGCTTATGGTTGACTAATTTTTTCTTTTTTATTTTTTGATAGGCTTTAAACTTTTTTGCATCATAGAGTTTCATGAACCAAAGTAGGCATGTGAAATATAAACAAGGAAGTGAAATCACAGTATGATCATAAAGATAACAAATTAAAGTCACTCACTCAAATCAATGTCAAAAAGCTTCTTAAGACCAGGCCTTTGAACTTTCACAACTACTTTCTCTCCATTATGCAGGATAGCCCGATGCACCTAGAAACAAGAGAAAATTTGCAGTCAGCTTCACCAAAAAAGAATGTGAAGCATTTAAGCCATCTCAATTCACTAGTTATATGGGCATCACAGTTGAACTCATAAAGTTTAAGGTAGAAATGCACTTTTTTGGCAGTGCACTTGACTCTTTTTCCAAACAGCGGCAATAGTTTCAATTTCTCTATCAAAAAGTCCATGATATAATCTCTACATATTAATCACTTTACCACCTAGGAATTGGTGTCAACAACATAACATACAGTATATGTATGTTCCATCTACAATCTACAAAGGAACAATTGAAATAAGGAAATAAATCAGTGTGATAGGCATATATGAACACTAAAGCAATGGCATAAGGACATCTATAAGAAGATAAACACCATGGTCAACTACAACCATTACATAAACATTTCCAAAATGACATCATAAAAGAGAATTTTTCTTAAGTCTTAAAGGAAGTTTCATAAGTTTACTGGAGCAGGATAGAATGATAGAAGATCTTTTCACGAGTGAATGCTCATAAATTGTATATTTTGTCTTATTTAGTCGGACAGGAAGAATGTTCAATTTTTGCTTCATACTGTCATACCAATTATTTACATGGAGTCTCAATGCTTATTTTTATCATAATACAATTGTCTGTTTGAAACCAATCAAGAGTGACATTGACGGTAGAGAACCCTAATAATATGTTCTACTACAATCTGAATAAAGCGCAAAAACTAACATAATAGTAGTCCCAGTTTTGACATTAACATTAATCTAGCACCTGACCAAGACTAGCTGCAGCGATGGGTTGATCTTCAAACTCCTTGAACAGAATATGGATGGGAACTCCCAATTCTTTCTCAATGAAGCTTCTTGCTTTTTGTGGTGAAAATGCTGGAACCCTATCCTGGAACATAGAACAGAGATAGGTCAACAATGGTATCATTTGTGTATGTAGAAATAAATGATGCCACTGTAGCAATAATCGCACAGAAGTGAAAGAATATCTTATTCAAAACCAATACAAACTGGAATCAAGAGGTACCTGCAACTTGGCAAGTTCATCAACAAACTCTCTTGGAAATAGATCTGACCTAGTAGAAGATAATTGTCCAAGTTTGATAAAGGTTGGACCAAGCTGTAACACACACTCCCTCAGCCATGAAGCAGTCTTTTGCCTTCGAATTTTCTGCACAACATTTTAGTGGAGAAAAAAGCAAACTACAGACATTATTGTCAAATTAATATAATTTAGAGACGTAAATAAATGGAAACAGTAGGCATGATTTTGGTTTGTTTGACAGCCACATCACCCAGAAAGTTTAATAAACTGCGAGATTTACCTGCTTTGCTTCTGTAAAGCCTCCTACATATGCCCATTTTGCATTATCAAATAACACACGAATACGCAATGAAAGAACAAAAGACCAAACATCAATACTCCTTTGTATGTCATTGTAATTGTCATTTGCCCAGCTAAAACCTTCATCAGTGGGGAGAACCTTTAAATCTTCCAATGGTGGGAGCTTGCCTGTGTCTCTATATCTTGGTCTCTTAACAATTGCAGCAGCAGGATCCTTTTTAACTATACTTGCTCCATTAATAACCCGATTTGTACCATTTACTAGTTCTACTTTCTTTCCATTAAGGGTCGCTTTCTTTGTTACCTCGCTGGCGGGTATCATTTTGACTGTCTTTCTGTTGGTCCCTGGTCTTGACGCCGAAGACTCAATCCGTTGCATTTCCACTTGAAATTTCAACTTTTTAGTCCAATCCTTGGTGCATAATTGCTTCTCAAATTTTGCAAGTGAGTTGGGAATTGAACTCAAGAAACTGAGATTTTCCAATACTGCCCCCTGACCCATTGAATAATTGTTGCGGCAATAACAGCTTTGTGAAGCCAATGTTGCCGCCATCCAATTAACAGGAACCTGGAAATCAGCAATACACATAATAAAAAGCTTTATGACAGAATGAATGACAAACCTGAAATCAGACAGAACTTGCTTGAACCAGACATTTCAAGATTAAAATAAATCATAACAGAAATCATTCTTCGAAGACAATAATTGAAGACTATGGCCCAGTAACCACAAATTTGCCTAAAAGTTTCTGGGGAACAGGTAAAGAAGTTTTTTTTTTTTTTTTAAGAACAGTTGAAGGCAAGGTACATATTAGTCTAACGAAGCTAACGCCACTTCCGTCTATAGAAACAAATCAATATCAACCTGACCTACTCAGAGGAATAGACTCAACCAAATTCACAAACACAAACATAAATGAACCGGACAACCATGCGTAGTCAATGAACTGACATACCAAGATTTCGTTTTTCCCCGATTTTCTCGAA
>JANKYE010000013.1:7469385-7481678 GCA_032467995.1 Erythroxylum dillonii
AAGAAAGATTGAGTGAAAAGAGTGGGACGGGTATAGTGAGTGTGCTCTTAAAGGATCTGAACTGGTGTTATCCCACTAAATATACTTCAGTATTTTGACGATTTCGGGATCAGTAGAACTCCAAATAAGATGATTTTAGATGTGTGGTAAACTAGAGACATAGAGCTACAAAGTATATGAAGGAAGTTAATTGTAATTCAGTTCCTAAGACTTTGAAATTTCAGATGGAAGTCATGTATAGTATATTATTTTGGACAAGAGCAATCCAAAAATATTTGAAGTATATCTTTTCAATCACTGAACCGAATTGAATGGTTTCGGTGGCATAAAAAACTTAAGAAAATGGAGAATATTTTCTAGAAGAAAGTGATGTGTCAGAATGTTCAAGAATATATTTGGCAAGATACTTAAGTTCAAAAGAACATAAGCTTATAAGGAAGGATAAAATGGACTTTTTGAACTCATTAATGGCATAATTGGAAAAAGAAGTGTTGTCTTGCTTATAAATGGAGAAGAACTACGGGAATGAGAAGATTCGAGAGAAACAAAATGTGTGGATGAGAAAAGAGATAAGAGAGAGAAAACATGAGAAAGAATGAAAGAGAGAAAGAAGAGAAAACAAGCTAGGGTTTTAATTTCCTTAGCCTTCAAGAGAGATTTTGAGGTTGTTCAAGAAGAGAAAAAGGTAGAGGAAGACAAGAGCTTTCTTTTGAGCTAAGGATCCCTTCATTTGGTGAAGAATGAAGGTAAGATCATTTTGAAACTTTTGAGTTTTTGAAAGGATTTTAGTTCATGGAGTTTAGAAATGTTTGGGTTTGAGTATTTTTGGAGCCAATTTTAGTATTTGTGCTTTGAGGGATTTTCAATTGAAAACCCTACTGAGTGGGATTTTTGTTTTTATATAAAGGGATCAAGAGAGGCAAGAGGAACAAGAGAAAGAACCTTTGATACCTCAGGTTGTTTGCAAAGAGAAGAAGCATATTAAGCAAGTCAAGTCTTTAAGCAAGAAAATCAAGGTGGGTACATGTTTATAATAGAGTAAATAAGTTACTACCGTTTTTCTTTATCTCAAAGAAGTTTTCTGATTTCATTTGCATTATAAGTGCTGCATTATTATTCATGAATAAATTATGAAATTTTCTATATGTTTGTTACATGATTTGTGTGATAATTTTCAAAAAGGAAAAGACCATGAAAGTGATATTATTGAAAAAGATGTGTGGTTCTAAAAGCATGTTTTCAAGAATGGTTTTCAAGATATATAACAAGTATATGAAAAAGCAAGTTTTCAAGAAATGTGCTATTTTGGGCAACAAGTTTACAAGATTTTGAACTATATGTGTTATATGGGTTTGTGGTAGTCCCTTAAGAACCATCATGTGCACGTTGACTCAAGTATAGGCTTCTCCCGCCTGCCCGCTAGTGGCATGGAGCTCCCTCAGGGACTCCCTCAAGAATTTACGACTACACAGAACCATTATATGGGAATGTGTAGTGCATCATGAATCCGGACTTACCCAAACCATTTGATGTGCTTATGTGATTTATGACAAGTTGATATGAGTGATACATTCATGATTTGCTTACACATGAATTTCTACATTGAATATAAGTTATAAATGCTTTGGCTGGAAGCTTAAGAAACAAGTGTTTTATGAACTCAAAGAAAGTTTTCTAAGACAAGTAAAATGTTTTCAAGGTTTTTGTTTACCTTATCATTATAAAATATTACCCACGAGTTTTCAAGCTCACCCCCTTCCTGTCCCCATTCTCAGGTTATAGGCAGAAGATCAAGTGATCAAGAGCCTAAAGGGATTGCTACTTTTCATTTGTTATTTTGTATTTTAGTAATAAACCAATGGTGTGGCTTTTGATGTGTAAGCAAAGTTTTTCAAACTCTGTTCCTTAAGGAAATGAAATGATAGATTTAATTAGTTCAGTTATGAGTTGTATTGTTTGCTTTGATTTAGAGCAAGTTGGTTTTGATGTTTGTTTGTCATGGGCACGCCACCATTGTGGAATGATGTCTATTAAGGGTTCATGTAAATAACCTTACAAGGTAGTATGCACGATTAAGTTAAGTTTGATGATATTCGCAAGAGTTGGGTTCCGAAATCGAGACGTAACACATATAGAGAATTGTTTTTAAAGAAAGGGAAGATGAAATGTAGAGGAGTAAGCTGGGTCGATCTAAACTTTTAAGAATGTTAATAAACTATGACAAAAAAAAGAAACAAAACAATATAAGCTTATGGTGTGAACAAAATCACTATCCTTAAAAGTTTGTTTTGTCTTAAAAGTATAGATTGATTGTGACTCTCCAAGATTCAAGAATCTCTTCTTTTATCGAAGGAAGTAGTAACAGTAAATAGAGTTTTAATCTAGTAGAATTTGTTTTCAAATAAGAGGAAGAATGCAACAAAAGATAACCCTCATATATTTAAAATATATATAAATATATATTTATATATAACAGAATAAGTTGATGGCAATGTGAAAGTAAAGATAAGATATTCATGTTTTCTCCAAATTTGGATACTAATGTTAAGATGATAAACTATAGATTTATAATGTTAAGATAGAATCTAAGTTAACTATAAATATGTTTTCTAGATAAGTATAAATAAAATAAGGATTTATCTAAATAATATAGACTTAACAAACCAATTTGACAATATATATAGAGAGCTTGAAGTAGTGTTAATTGAAGCAAAAGACAAGGATGGTGAAGATGAAAAGAAGAAAAGTAATAGTCAAGACACAGAAGTGAGGACCACATATAATACCATGTCTATAAAATTGGGAGCTAACGTAGATGAAAGGGAAAAAATCAATTTTGAAGGAGACTATAGTTAATAAGGAACTAATCATTCCTATACAATTCTAAATAATTTTTTGTTGCCTTTTTAGGTGGAAGACTTAAGGTTGATTATCTACAACTTTGGGAAATTTCTTTCTTACAAGGATGTGAAAGATAGAATTTCCATTGTTCCTTATTTTCTATGGTTTATTGTTTTCCTTGTTCACATTCATAACTTCCCAATGGTTTCATTTATACTTCTATGAACTTGTGAAAAGTGCTTTGATGGAGAGCATCACCAGGCAAGGTGAACTTTATAACAAGCTTGTGAGAACGACTACTCTTTATAATTGGAAATGTTGCATTAGTGTTCATATTTTTATTGAAATAGTAATTTTGGTTCTATAGTATTTAAAGAAAGAAGAAAGGGGGAAAAGTAATTCTTCCTTGATTTTTCTGTGAATAATACAAGGAATATATAGGACAATACAACTCTATTTACCTTTATAAATCAAGGAGAACTATTTATTCTATAAGAAATCAATTCCCATTAATTTAGCCATTAATTTATAGAATATCAACTAATTATCTCTATAGAATCAAATAATTATTGGAATAAAATCATATAATTATTTCTATAATATCAACACTCCCCCTTAAGTTGGTGCATAGATATTAATCATGCCCAACTTATTACAAAGAACTCAAAATTTTGTCTTAGTAACATTTTGGTGAAGACATTAGTAACTTATTATCTTATAAGTATAAATGGTATGTAAATGAAACCACTTTCAAGTTTTTCCATTATAAAATGTCTGGCAATCTCCATATGCTTCGTCTGATCATACTGAAATAGATTGTTAGCAATATTGATAGCTACTTTGTTATCACAAAACAACTTTAATAGTTCTTACATTGGTTTCTTAAGTTCTTACATTACTGTTTTAAGACGTATTATTTCATAAATTCCTTGAGTCATTGACTTCTATTCTATCTTTGAACTACTTCTAGCTACCATACCCTTTTTCCTTTACTCTTCTAGGTTACTAGATTTTCCTTAAAAAATGTACAATACCTAGAAGTTGATCTTCTGTCAATAAGAGACCCTGCCTAGTCTTTATCAGTGTAGAGTTAAACACATCATTGATGACTTTTCTTAAAGAATAATCATTTTCTTAGAGTTTGCTTTTAAGTATCTTAAGATTCTGTACACTTCTTCCAAGTATTCTTTATAGGGAGTTATGAATAAACTAGCTTACCATACTAATAGAAAAGGAAATATTTGGTCTGGTGTGAGATAAATAGCTTAGCTTTTCCACTAGTCATTGATACCGACTTGTATTCACTAGAACTCCTTCCTTAACTTCACCTAGCTTTGAGTTAAATTTCATAGGAGTATATGATGGTTTACATCAACTCATCCCAATTTCTTTTAAAAGGTCTAAGATATAGTTATGTTGGGTGACTAATATGCGCTTCTTAGATCTAGTAATTTCCATCCCTAGGAAGTATCTAAGAGACCCCAAGTATTTAATTTCAAACTTGTATGAAAGATTTTTTTAAGATTTTCAATTTCCTAATAATCATCGCCAGTGAGGACAATGTCATCTATATACACAATTAGAATCACAATCCTTCCTGCTGTAGAAATTATTTTGAATAGAGTATGGTCAGACTGCCTTTGTGAGAAACATTGAGACTTTACAAATCTTGTGAATTTGTCAAACCAAGCCCTTGATGATTATTTCGGTCCACATAAAGAATTTTTTATCTTGCATATCCTTTTTTTAGGTTTTCACTAAATCCTAAGGGAGGATCAATTTACATTCTTTCTTCTAAATCTCCATTTAAAAAGGCATTTTTCATATCCAACTAATGTAGAGTGTAGTAGCCTATTCTTATATTGAGGAATTTAATTGTTAGATGGAGTCATCATATGAGAATTCATGAAGTGCATTTCATTTTCATATACACGTGAATCATGATCTAAGGACACTGTAAAAATGGTATATAGACTCATTAGTATATCCCAGGGTATGAAAGATCTTAAATGATTATGATGTGCTTGTGTGTTGATTATGTCTTGAATTTTGTCTGATGAATTATAATTAGTGAATTGAGAATTTATTGTTCGAATTGAGTGATTGATAAAGTGATATGTGCATTTAGTCTAAGAAGAGTGTTAAAAGGGCAAGATAAAATGATACATGGGAATTGAGGTTGAATGGGCCTATGAGATGGTGACAAGTGGCATCAATAATAGAGTGACAATTGACTTAAATAAAAGAGTGACAAATGGAGGTATAGTTGAGTGACATATGGTTTAGAGATTAAATGACAAATGGATTAATAAAGGAGTGACAATTGTGAGTGTAGGAGAAAAACACATAGCATGGCTCTTAGCTTGACACTTGGCATGACACATGTTCATTTTCTTCACCACACACCTCTCCCATGCATGTCACACTCTCTTCTTTCTTCACACCACACACCTCACCCATTTTCTTCACACCATCAACACCCTCACATAACCTCCATAAACCTTGAATTTTCCCCAAAATTTAGTAGTCTTCATCTTATGTTTAGAAATCCTTCTCATTCCATCTTGTTCTTAGAGTATGTTTGAATGCTTGGGAGGCTTGTTAGCTTGTTGATTGAGGAAATATTGAGGCAAAAAAGAAAGTATTTGATTACCTTATTGAGTTATATGTGAGCATAATATCCATAAAGATTGTTCAGGGATGAACTGAGATGATGTTATGTGCTTAAAATGTGATGAATGATTTGGTTTTGTTTTGATGTATGGAAACCCTAGGTTATAGATTGTTTTGAGAATGAATTAGGTTGAGATTAGAGGTATGTTGAAGATGAATTTGTGGTAAAGAAAGATGCTAATGTAATGTTCTTGGAATGGAAAAGAACTAGGGCGTAACATGTAAGATAATAATTGAAATCATTTGTTTAATTGATGATGCCTAAGAGATAAATTGTTTATGAATTGTCAATTGAATGATTTTGGCTTAAATTTTGAGATGAAATGATGAGAAATTGAAGTATCGTTGAGGTATAAGTGAGGTATAGCTGAAGAACTATCATGAACGAGCTAGAGTTTGGAAGAAAATTTGAAGAAAAAGGAATGTGGGTCTCAAATCACATATCCCACGATCGTGGGAATTGTATTGTTCCTTTCCACGGTCATGGAAATGCTTACCAGAAAGCAGATCTTTGTTCTATGTTCTGGTTGAGTCATATAAGGATAAAACAGTATACATTAATACTTTAAGACTTGATTGGGGCTTAAAATGAGCTTAGTTTGATGTTGAATCAATTGATTAAGTGTTTGATGAGTTTAGGTTCTTAAATGATGTTATAATTCAAGAAATTAGTTGTTTGATATCAATGCATAAAAATTTGGAAAGTATGAGATGTCAACAGTATAAGGATGTTCTTATGAACACGAGCTAAGATGAATGAGTGAGTAAGATTTGTGTATAAGGTTAAATACCCCAGATAGTCAATTGAGCATGTATTGAACATAACACATATACATGTGTAAGATTGAGCACTTATTTGATTAAATAAGTTAGTAATGTATAAATATGTGTGTATTGTATGATATAGAAGCCTAAATTGACCAACAACATCTAGACATTGCCGAATTGTCAAGGCAATAGCTAATTTAGAGTAAACTATGAGTAACCTAGATGTGTGATCTCAATTATATATGTGCTTTTGTTTGAATTGTTTTTGTTTAATCTTTATAGGTATATATATTGAAATGATATTGATATGATTATGATATTGATGATTCCAAACAATTGATTGTCTGAGGAGGTCAACATTCGAGACTGTATTGGGAGTGTTAACTACATGTATGTGAATGTGGGAAATAAATGCTCAACTGAATGTTGAATGTCAGACTTGGGTCCAACAAATGTGATAAACGACTGTGCACACTAGATGACAGTGATTGCTAGCATATTATGTGAAATGATGCATGTCATGATATTGATATACATGATCAAATAAAGGAGTTGTGACTGGAGCGACCAAAGTGAAAAAGGAGCTTAAAGCTCATAAATGTGCATATAGAGCCATAAGCTCAACAATTAATGAGCCTGGTATCCACAATAGGTATGGGATAGTATTTGAAATGAGCTTGGTATTCGCAACGGATACGGGACAGTTAAATAGGCGCTCGGTCACAACAAAATTAAAAAGAAAGTGAGTCATATGTGCATTTGCACACACACACACACACATTTATATATATATCATGCATATGTTATGTGAAATGTTGTGGGGAATTTATTTAATTGTGTTTGAAATAATAATATAAAATGTTTTTGTTCCCAATGTGCTTGTTAAATTATTAGATATATATATTGTAAATTGGTAGACAATTAAATGATGTGATAATTGGGATTTGATTTTGAATAATGTGATGTGATTGAAAACTTATATTATATGTGATTACAATATTATGTCCTGACTTAAGTGAACACGTCGATGATGGTTCACTCACTGAGTTCGCAAACTCATCAAAATTGCATCGTTAATTTTCAAGTACTGGGATAACCTAGTTTCAAAGACAATCTAGTAGTAACCTAGAATTGTCCATTTTAGAACCAAGAATGGCTCAAAGGTCTGGTTAACTAATACTGAAGCACCTAGATAAAATATTTTAGTCCAATATCTAGTTTATGTTATACACATTATATAGAGTTGCGAACTTTGACATGTCATGTATTGTATAAATAGGAGTTATAAGTGTAATAACAAAATGGATACTTATGTTTATAAATCAAATACAAGGAATGTAATGACAATGTATGCTTATGTTCATTAATGAAATGAGACAACTTAGTTTTTTTCTGAAATATTTATGTTCTATATGATGCCATAATAAGTTATGTGATTGTTTTAACATGCTGCTTCCATGGGGTTTGTGCTCAAATGTTCTCTTGAATGTTGGGTATATGTTATATGGAAGTGGGTTGTTACATAGACTCCAATCTAGATTAACTGCAACAGAAAGCAACACTTTAACAATATTTAACTTAGCAAAGGCTGAAAAAGTTTCTGAATAGTTAATGTCATAGGTTTGAGTAAACTCATTAGCAATAAGGTGAGCCTTATATCTTTCAGGTGATCTATAAGAACTGTACTTCATGGCGAACACTCATTTACATCTGACCAGTGTTTTTTCTCTTAAAACATTAAGTTCCTCCCACGTTTTATTCTTCTCTAAAGCTCTCATCTCCTCCATGACTGCATCGCTCCACTTAGTAATATTTAGATCCTCTTGAATATTCTTAGGAATGGAATTTTGGCAGCTTAGCATTAAATGCTTGAAATGATGGAAATAGGCTCTGATATGATAAGAAGTTATACATAGGATCTCGGTATAAGTTTTAAAACTTTTCCTATGAGTAATGCATAATCTAAGGTTTCATCTGATTCTATAATAGATATTAGTTTAGGTGACACTAACTCAATAGAAATAGGCTGAAACTAAGTATTTACCTAGTTGGTATCTAATTTTTGGATTTCTTTTCGAGTTACCCTTAACCATCCTATAAGATGTCTATGTTTTTTTGTCATTCTAGATATTTTCTCAATAAAACTTTCCCTTTAAAATGATTTACATCTTGTCTCTCACACATTTCATTCTTTTCTTAAGATTGAATTTCTAAAGACATCGAAATGAATCCTTATTTTCAGTACTTAAGACACCATCAGTATTTGAATTAGGATTATAAAAAATATATACAACATTGTAAGTGTTGACCATGGCCATGGTCTCATTTTCCTCATAAAAATTAAAAAAAAAAGGAATCTTCACTATGTGTCTCCTTTGAAGATATGGTGAGAGAAAATAAGTTTTATCTTCAAATGACATCCATGGAAACAAAAAATCTTTTGAATATTGGTTCAAAGCACTTGTACCCTTTTTAAATAGAATGATAATCAACAAAAATACATTTGCGTTCTTTAATATCAATGTTTTGTAGGAAATAATAATGAATTAAGCCATTAATGGCAAGAAAAAGTTACAAAGAGCTATATAAACTGAAAAATAGGCTTTAAAAGCTTCTGAGCCTAAATACAAGTTACTTCAGTGTTAATAAGTCTAAACATTCCACATTATAGTACAGTAGTCTTCATTAAGGATTCTAGACTTCTATAAGCTCATGTATCCTCTGATTTGCATAGTGGTTTTGCTACTGACTTTAGGATAAAGTTTTCCCCAATTGTTGTCGTGAATATAAACAATTGCAATACACTTAAAAAATTTTAAAAGGGAGATCATCTGATAATCGAGATAAAGAAAAACATTCATTAAAACAATTAAGAGGAGTTTGAAAATTTAAAGTTTTTGAAGGCGTCCTATTCTTTAAATATATAGCTGCTAAGATAGCCTCACCCTATAAGTACTTAAGAGGATTAGTTGAAAACATTACGCATCTAGCAATTTGTAACAAATGTTTTTTCTCTCTGTTATTATATTTTCTTGTTAAGGTGTTAGTACATGAGCTTTGAAGAACAATATGTATTTTTCAACAAAAAATCCTTGAAATCTGCTTGAAGTATTAATTTCCATTATCGCTTCTGTAAACTTAAACTCTAGTTTGAAATTGTGTATGGATCATGTTATAAAAGTTTTGAAACACACTCTCTGCATTTGACTTCTCATTAAGTAAAAATATTCAAATATTCCTAGTTTGGTCAATGAAAGTTATGAACCATCCTTTTCTAGTTATTATAGTCATTCTAATATATAAGGCCACAAGTCCCTTCAGTATAAATTGGATATCCTATTCTAAAATTTCATAACATAATTTTATTCTCAAAAAGCATTGAAATAGATTTGACCCAAGTTCTTTGGGATTGCATGTTTGAATTATATCCACTTTTATAGAAATAAAGAACATTGCCAATCATCTTCCCCATGTTCAAATCCTGAAATTGACAATTACATAAAGAAAAATTAACTCGATGATTTTGATCAATAATTATTTTATTGACTGACGACAAATTACAAGACAATTTAGGAACACGGAGAACATGAAGTGTAAGATCAAGGTAAAGAACAATTCATCCTTTCCTAGCTACTATTAAATAGGAACTATTTGGTATTTTTACTTTTTGATTTCTTACATAAAGACTATATGAAGAAAACAATTGAGAGGATTTAGTCATATGATTTGTTGCCCGAGAATCAATTATCTAAGAATTATCTAAATTGACCCTGAAATAAGAGATAACTAGATAATTAACTTTCTAAACTAAAGAATATGAAGGATTTCAACTAGAGAAATTTTAAAACTAAAGAATTTGACATATTTGTTGTATTTGTTCCTTTATGAAAAACTATGTTCTATAAGATGTTTCGAGCTTAGATTTAACAATTTTGGCTTGGTAGGTATGGTTTTCTCTGAAATATTTGTCTTCCTTCTTTTTCTTCTCATTAATTTTCCAACATGTTTCTTATGTGTGTGAATCATGTTTACAGTGATCACACAACTTTTTATTGTTTTTCCTCTCCTTTAGCCTATATTCTTTTTTACACGAGTGTAAAACCTTCAGCCTTTGATCTGATGTTGCCAATTATCACTTTTTTCCTCTTCTCCTCTCTCATTACTTCCGAAAAACTTATGAGATCCCACATCGGTTGGAGAGGAGAACGAAGTATGCCTTATAAGGGTATGGATAGCTCTCCCCCTATTTCCAAAACCGTGAGGGGTTGGCCCGAGGGGCAATCCAAAGTGGATAGTATATGTAAATGGGTGGTCTGAGCTGTTATAAATAGTATCAGAGCCGGTACCCGAACCGTTGTGCCAACTAGGCTAGGCCTTAAGGGGTTGGAGAGTGTGAGATCTCACATTGGTTGGAGAGGGAACGAAGTACGTCTTATAAGGGTATGGATATCTCTCCCCCTACGACGCATTTTCGCAAAGCTGGGAAAAGCAAAACCATAATGGGTTTAGCTCGAGGGGCAACCCAAAGCGAACAATATATGTGGGCGGGTGACTTGGGCTATTACAAATGGTATCAGAGCTGGTACCCGAACTGTTCTGCCAGCTAGGCTGGGCCCTAAAGGGGGTGGAGAGTGTGAGATCCCACATCAGTTAGAGAGGAGAACGAAGTATGCCTTATAAGGGTATGGATACCTCTCCCCCTTAAACGAGTTTTCCCAAGTGTGGGAAGAGCAAAACTGTGAAGGATTTGGCCCAAGGGGCAACCTAAAGCTGACAATATCAATGGACGGGTGGTCTGGGCTATTACAAATGGTATCAAAGCTATTACCCGAACTATTGTGCCAACTAAGTTAGGCGGGCCCTAAAGGGGGTGGAGAGTGTGAGATCCCACATCGATTGGAGAGGAGAACAAAGTATGTCTTATAAGGGTATAGATACCTCTCCCCCTTAAACGCGTCTTCCCAAGTGTGGGAAGAGCAAAACTGTGAGGGTTTGGCCCAAGGGATAACCAAAAACAGACAATATCTATAGGCAGGTGGTCTGGGTTATTACAAAACCCCTTTGATAGAGAGCAAAGGCTTTCTTCCTAAAATTCAGTATTTGAGTTCATCCAGTTCGTGATTAAAACCTGTAAGAAAAACATAAACCACATCATTTTCTTCCCTTTTTATACTAAACACTATCATTCGAATAGTCCCAATAGTCTTCATAACATAGGTCCAATTCTTGCCATAAGGTTGCAAGTTAGTTCAAAGTAACGTTACAGTCTCCTTGCTTGGCCTTCCATAGTTTCGTTTTTAGTTTAAAATTTTAAAAAGACTGTTATTATCCAAATACATCTCTCATGTTGCATCTCATACATCTTTTGTTGTTAGCATACTTAACCAAGTTGTGATAAAAAAAATCTCAAACCTTCACATTATCATATTTGGATCATTCGGAGTAGACCTTATTATCTCTCTAGTCAAATAGTCAAGTTTTCCTCTACCAACAATGCTAAATTTATTGTTTGAAACCATTCTAGGTAATTATGGTCGTTTAACATATGATTCATCAATTAAAAGGGCAAGTTTGAGACAAATTGATGGAGATCCATCATGCCAAGCATTAGAAGATGTTACTAATATGGGCTTAAATCCAACAAGTAGCGATGAAGAAGGCATGGTCGAAGAAGAAGAACTTGAAGAAGAGTCTAATCTTATTTTAAAGCTACAAATCTGGTTGAAACCCTTTGGAGTTTTCCAGGCCTTGATTATGAAGCCCAAACCAACCATTTGAACGAGTTATTATTGGACCCCAATCTCTTAGTGGAATTTTTGATTTATGAAATGAAGTTAAATGAGGAATGTCGGACCCCGCTCTCGGAGCCCGGCGGTCCCGGGTGGTGAGCCCTGACTGATGGCCCATTCCTGAGACGCTGGTTGCTGGCTGAATTACTAATACTAAACTTGACACTTGCTACTATCTAACTTTGGCCCAAAAACACCTTAATTGGAGTTTCACAACTCAAG
>JANKYE010000013.1:7485925-7501726 GCA_032467995.1 Erythroxylum dillonii
TAAGTCGAGTTACAGGATATACAAGTCGACTTATAGTACTGTGCACGCGTAAGTCGAGTTACAGAAGAGTACAAGTCAACTTACACTTACACCTGATTCGTCTACTTCATGCATTCATCCGCTTCCTGATTTGTCTGCTTCTTACGTTCGTCTACTTCGTGCATTAGTCTGCTTCCTAATTCGTCTGCTTCTTGCATTCATCTACTTCATGCATTTTTCTACTTCCTGATTCATCTACTCCTTGCATTCGTCTGCTTCGTGCATTCGTCTGCTTCCTGATTTGTCTGCTCCTTGCATTCGTCTATTTCGTGCATTCGTCTGCTTCCTGATTCGTCTGGTCCTTGTCTGCTTCGTGCATTTGTCTGCTTCCTGATTCGTCTGCTCCTTGCATTTGTCTGCTTCGTGCATTCGTCTGCTCCTTGCATTCATCTGCTTCGTGCATTCGTCTACTTCCTGATTCGTCTGCTCCTTGCATTCGTCTGCTTCGTGCATTCGTCTGCTTCCTGCTTCGTCTACTTCTTGCTATCGTCTACTCCATTTTTGGCCCCTTCAGACGATAGAATCCGTCTTCGAGGTTTTCATAAAAGTGGTAGATCTCGGAGTCCTCTTTCAAACCGTCCCAAAACGATCTTAATTTGATACCTCTAATGACGGTTATGCTAATTGCCTCCAAGATAGATGCGATATGACTTAGGCCAAAACCCTATCGAATCCTTTCAACCATAACTTTGTTATGGGATCTCCAAATGAGATGATTCTTATCTCTAAATAAATTAGAGACATAGGGCCCAAATGTTCTGAACAATTCATGCTGAAATTCCAGTTTGGGTTTCCCAAAATTTGTTCTGAAATAGGAGAAGTGAGTTGTTTCAATATTTGTCCTGATTGAAGTACGCCACCCTTGTGAGATACGCGTCCAGATGTCACTTAGGACGTCGGGCTCATGACCCACGAGGGCAAGGCACCCAACAATGAGACCTCCTAATCCGTGTGCTCCTTGGCATAAATTTAGTATGGCATAAAAGAACTAGCCCAAGGTATTCCTTCGTCCTGTGGCTAGCCTTTCTAAATAAGCTGCAAACGAGAGATAAATTCCTCTACTCTTATATCCCAAATCACTACTCTTTGTGTTCCTTGAATAACGAGAGGAATCGGTTTGTGCGGCTATAGTGGTTGAGACGAATTGATTTCAGAAACGGTTCGAAGGATTCAATAAGATAAGGATCACGCTTCATAATAAGGTACGAGTTAAGTTTATGCTTTATTATAATTTATGTTAATCATTTTTTTTTATAAAATTAAGAGATTGATTTTTTTGAAATCAAATATACAAAAAAGTTATTATTGATGCGTGGCTGGATCCCGACCCGGCTTCCAGCACAATTACCATCTTTCTCTGTTAAATCAACTTTTTTTATTGTAATAGTTACTCATTCCGGTTCCAGGCAGTTCTTGGCACTTTGCTTCTTGTCAGGTTCCATTAACAAGAACGTCGATGTAGATAGTGAGGACCTAGTTGCTTTATTTTATTCCTCTTCCTTCTCCTCTAACCTTCCTTCTCTAAAATGCCACGAAACCGTATAGGAATATCGGGAAAATAATGAGTACAACATGCATCTTTGATCCATGGCCCTCCTTGGAACATCTGTAATACATCTGGAGGCTTGCAATTTTCCTGTTTTACCTGCGTGAGGCTCGAGGTGAAGGAGACAACATTTTTACTGTTGACCGACGAGAAGCGGTCTAGTCAGACGCAAACTTGCAGGTACAAGTCTAACAAGAATGGCGGGTAAAAGAAGTGTTCAATATGTGGAAGTGAAACAGTGGATCTGATTTTACTTTCATTTTTCTTACTGTGGACTTTGCATTCTTTGTTCGTAAGAAACACATGTGATTTGCAACTCTTCTTATCCATGATGCTGAGAATAATCCGGTTGGCTGCCTTATTGACATAGTAATCTTATCTTGTTGATCTTCAGCAGTTGTACAATCTTGTTTTCTGGGCAATCCCTCATTTTCCAATTGCTTGGGAGTTCCAGGAGCTACGGCTTACTCAATTCATACAATTAGCATGTCCTCTTACATTATATATGTTTCCTTGTTTTGAACTTTAACAGTAAACTAGGATTTGTGTTTGACTTGTTCAAAAAACCAAGCTAAATTGTTTGAATACCTTTGGTCAGATTCATTGAAGCTGGCCTTATAGTCCTACTCTACCTCTCTATAAATACGACCATTCGGTCATTACATTGTATTTTACAAAATCAATAAAAGAAAAGTGAGAGAAAAAGAAAGGTTGTGTAGTGTGTGAAAGTATTGTAAGAATCTCAACTCCTACGAATTGTGAAGTGAGAAGTTTTAATAAAGTGAGTGTATTTAGTTAAACAACTTTATTTTTTGGCGATCTAATTGCCAACAATCATTGTTTTGTGCTCTTTTCTTAGTGCATAAGATTTAGAGATAATGGATTAATTTTATTGGGTTTTTATGTGAGTTGACGCCTAGCTACTCTTTAATTAATTAATTTCTCCAGCTTGCTCCATAGAGACTTCATTGTTTGTGAGGAACATGTCATCATCTGCAAGTTCATTGCCAGTTGAGGCCCATATCACACCAGAAAATGGAGCTGGATGCGTTGAATTACCCAGAGCAATTGAGGATTCGTATGATGGAGTTACTTTAGACATGAAGGAGTACATGGACTCTCAGGTTTTTATTACTTTACTTAGATCTTCCATGTTGAAATGGAGGCAACAGGTACATAATCATCATTTCTATATTATCTTTATCATATCCACTTAAAAGAGTCTTGAGCACTATAATTCATGCTATATTTTTCAGGGAAAGAAGGGAGTTTGGATCAAATTGCCCATTGGACTTGCACATCTTGTCAACCCTGTAGTTCAGGTAAAAGCAAAACCGTATCCTTACTTATGGTGGTTTTCACTCTTGAAAAATATAAACTAGGGATATAATATTGAACAAAGGATCAGAAACTAGGAAAACAAGAAAAGAAGGTAACTTTAAAAGACTGAAATTGAATATTATTGATGATTTCTTTGTGGTTCTGGATAATATTATCCATGTAGGAAGGATTTCGGTATCATCATGCTGAACCAGATTATTTGATGCTAGTATGTTGGCTACCTGAAACTCCTGATAAACTTCCAGTAAATGCCTCACATAGAGTGGGTGTAGGAGCATTTGTGATGAATAAGGAAGGAGAGGTACCTGACGATTCTTGCATTCATTTTCAAATTTGAGGGTCTGCTCATGTTTTTGCAATCCAAAGCTCTAAGCCTATCTTGTCCTAACCACTTTTGGATCAAGTAAATTTTTATAGTATGGTATTATAAAGTTAACTATCATTTCCAATGCAGGTTCTTGTAGTTAAGGAGAAGCATGGTGGATTTAGAGCTACTGGAGTGTGGAAGTTGCCCACCGGAGTAGTTAATGAGGTGAGTGTGTGAGAGAAAATTACATCCTGCCAATATAGGATCATTAATTGACATTTTCCAACGACAGCAAGAGGACATATGTGCAGCAGCGATTCGGGAAGTTAAAGAAGAAACAGGAGTGAGTAGCAACATCTTAATTTGCAGCCTGTCAAGTTGATGTAAATTGCTAGACATGTTTGTATTCTTGAGTCCAGTTGTCCTCTAAGATCTTGCTTTTCTCTTTCTTTCTCATTTGCATCAGATTGACGTTGAATTTGTTGAAATTTTGGCATTCAGGTAAAATTTATGCTCGATATCAATTATTTCTCTGGCATTGTAAACTTGTCATCTCTCTTTCTTGTAAGCTGATTAATGCGAGAGGCACACGCTCTCTAAAAGATTCTATGCTCTGGATCATTTCTCATGCTTATGGATGGTTTTATGATCCCTTAAACCCAGGTCTGCTCATGACACAAGTATTATTCATTCTGTGCAGGCAAAGTCACCAATCCTTCTTCAGGAAATCAGACTTATTTTTTGTCTGCATGTTAAAGCCACGCCATTTTGACATCCAAAAGCGAGATTCAGAGGTTGAAGATGCCCAGGTACTGTTCCTAGTTAGTTGCCCGGATCAGTGATATCTATTGTATTAATTCCCTCACTTAAGCTGGACCTATTATTTGTTTATTCATGAACTACTTCCAATTTCCACTTCATTCTAAATGCAATCAGACGCTGATTCCAAATCAAAGCCTGAATTAAGATTGTACAATCATAACAGCTTCTGTTCTTTTGGTCATTTTGCTTTGTTAGTGGATGCCAATTGGCGACTACATGGACCAACCTTATAATAGAGAACACCAGCTCTTCAAATACATTGCAGAAATATGCAAGAGTAGGTCAGAAAGAAAATATGCTGGTTTTTCTGCTGTTCTTACAGCCACAGCTTCTGGAAAACGTACCCTCTTGTATTGTAACAGCAAGGATTTCAAAAAACTTTAAACTGTAATAGCACATTACATACAATTTATTTATCTCTGCTTTCCCATGAACTAGATATATTAACTGATCATATATATTATTGTCACATTGAATACTATTTAGATGCGCTATTGTCACATGTAAAAAAGTTAAATTTCATTAGAAGACTAACTTTACATGCACTAGGTGATAGCCAATCCAAGAATAACTTTACATCTCTTCTGATACTCGCCCAGGGCTCCGGAAACGTTCTGCATGGCGAGACTAAGGCTAGATATTGATAAGAATATAAATTAATGTGATGGAAGAGTTTCTAAAAAGTATGATTTTTGTTTTGACTAATTGAACTCTTTGAAAAACTACTTTTTAAAAAATTTGTTGACCTATTATTAGGTTTCTTTATAATTTTAATCAATTAATTAAGAAAATTTAAAGCAAAAATAATGGGAGATGTGAAGGAAACCATAAGAGGGTGATTTTTACTAATAATATCCTTCATCAAGACCATAAATCCATTGTTGCCTCAACTAATATTTCACTAATATAGTAGCAAATTCTGTGAATCAGTGCATAATTTCCTGTTGTGTATTTTTGGAAAATTTTGTAGTTTCTTTCAAGCCAAATAGAATAAACAGTATAGTTAAAAGACAAACTTAAGCAAATATGATCTCTCCCTAATTTCTAATTTTTCTCATCATCTGATCATAGAATTCTTTCTAAATCTATTTTAGATATATTAGGACCAGTATGTGTAGCATCCTTGACCAAATTACGCTAGTATATCTGTGTTGGAAAAAACATACAAGGGATGGTTTTGGAAGCTTGGATGCATAGTGTGCATAGTTTATCTGTCAAGCCATGGATCCTTTCTTTGGTTTTGAATCCACCTCTCAATACCATCTAAGTAATAAAGGAAGCCTTAGACATCAAGCTTCTCCTATTCCATACTATATACAATGAATGTTTGATCCTTAAGGTTTGAAAGTTTAAGGGAAGCAGAGTTATTGAAAACTATACCCTTGTTAGGAAGCCTGTTGGAAAATCCCTTAGGGAAAAGTCTTCATCCATATCTAGTTTATTATAATCTTGTCCACTATCATAATTCCCTTACTGTTTATTGCTCTAAGTGAAGAGTTTACCAACCTATTTCAAGTATATAATCCCTAATCTGTTAGAAGCATTCCCTATTTCCTTACTAATGCTCATCAACTTGACTCTGTCTGCCAGAACTTCATTTGATTAAAGTACACAGTTAAAATCCCAAGTTAACATGATCTAAGACATGCCTGCATCTCAAATCATATTGATATGTCAGTTTTTTAAGAAGGATATAGACCTTAAGATGTGCCCGTATATCAGACTATGTCTACATCCTAAAAGAAATAGTAGAATCCATAGATAAGGGAGAGACTTTTGAACCAAGTCGTGTTATAAGAAAACTATTTCTAAGAGGATCCATTATTTTAGCCATGCCTATACCGTAGACTATTTCTTAAAATTTTACTGCATAGAATGGTCCACAATCCATGCTTAGACTGTGTTGCTAAAATTTTAAAACATAAGAGGTCACACTAGAACCCGACTTTCATCCATCTCTCAAATTTTCTTTCAGATTCTTTGGACACCCATTACCCAACTCAAGATTCCTAACCAAATCCACTAAATTTTATACATTTCCATTTATTTTAATCAAGATTCATTTTTAATCAAGATTCATTAACTTTTCACCACCAAATATAAATTTTGGTTGTACTTGGAATAATGGTATTAGCTTTAGAAGTAAGGAGGCTTATAGAGAATTTGAGGTAGAGCATTTTTTTTTTTGATAATGTTGAATATTCATATAAGGAGCTCCCCCTTGAAGTTCTTATCACTTTTAGGGTGAATTAGAACACAAAAATGAATATGATAAATGTGATAAAGTTTAGGCTAAGTGGGAACCAAATGGAAATATTGTTTAATGATTTTAAGATAATAATAATTTCTAATTAATTTATATTTTTAGTATAATTTTGAGAGAATTTGCTTATGATTATATGGTTTTTATTGAATTAGGTATTCAATGTGTCATATTTTATTTATAAATCTTATTTTAGCTCCTCAATGAAGGAGTAAATTTAGGCAAGTTAGAGCCAAATACGAGAGTTTTTGGCACTTTTGAGAGAATATGATTCTAACAATGAACACACATAACATTGACCTGAGTTCATTCCTTGTCGGCTAATAATTCATTCTATTTCTTTAAGCATTGGTTACCTAAATAACACAATCGAAACATGAGCTCGTTAAAGACTCATGTACTTCGGATAAATCCTCGGATGTGCTAAGTAATATGGGTGCAATATAGGTGAAACAAAAATAAGTAGTAGACTTGTATTGGTAGTTACTTTTACAAATATTTTAGGGTTTTATGCTTAAATAGATAGAGAAGGAGAGGACATGAAGATAGTAGCCATTTGGAGACAAATTAGAGCATCTTGGGATAAGAAAGAAGGCAATTTAAAAGAAATAAGGGATTTCCATAATGATTTAACCAAAAAACATTAAAGTTTTAAGATCATGTAACTTAAGTTAGATAGAAATTCTTGAATCTTAGAATTAAGAATAAAATACGTGTGATATCCACATGGGTATACTCTTTAGTGACATGAGACTAAGTTCTTTTGTTTTATACTCTTTAGTGACATGAGAATAAGTTCTTTTGTTTTATACTCTTTCTTTATTGTTACTATTTTTCTTATTCTTAATAATGAACTGAACTATCATAAACTATTGTCTTGGATTGATTCTTTGATTTATTGAAAGACCTAAGCTTTATAAAAAATTATTCATGATTACATATTGTCATTGAATTGAGATTATCTTAGCATTTTGATTTAATTTTGGAATTGATTTGTAAGGATTAATAAATCATATCAAGATTTGCATGAAATCCTAAATATAGGACCATATAAATCTTCTAGGTTATAGTCAAATCTATTAAGGGGATTCATAGAACGAACTGATTCATTCTTAGATGTTTTGATTAGAAAGAAATTTCAATCAATCAAGTTAAGGATACCAGCTATATTTCTTAATAAATGATATGGTTACAACATTGCAATTTCTACAAGTTTAAGAAACAAAGGCTAATAACTGAATCAAAATGAATTTAGGTATAAAAAGGTTGTAGAGGAATTTTTTTTATCTCAATTTTGATTATTAATTAATAGCTTCATTCTTGCTTACTCTTTGGTTTTTAGTTATAATAATGATGATAGTTTTCTCAATATTTTTTCTGTAATGAAATCATTCATCACCTTATATTAAATAATATAAAATTAGTTAGTACTAGCATTTATAGTCCTCGTATGATCGACAATTATGTTCACTTAGACTATAATATAAGAACTATAGATGTAGTTGCCTAGTGATCTTTATTTTTCATGTTATTATTGAATATTAGGATATTAGGAACACTTTAATTTTATTAATCTAATCATTTGTTTCTTTTTGTATTTATTTATTTAGAACTTTCTTTCTTAACCTTTCATTTTTAACTAAATTTCATAATTTAGTTACTTTGGTCTATGGCCAAGAGTAGTACTAAAGAACTATTTTATCTAGATCTAAGAATTGAAAGGATTTTACTTCAAAATTTAAAAGAGAGGAATCTATAAATTCTAAGGTTAAGATTGTTAGGATATTGTTCTATAAAAGACTATGCTAAATCATCACTCAATGGGATAGAATCCAGCATTTTAAAGTTAAAAGTGAAGGCTAATAATTTTAAGATTGAGCCTAACATGATTTAAGTTATCTAATAACCTATACAATTTGATGCCTTATTGAATGATGATCAAAATGCATATATTGACAACTTTTAAAAGATTTGTAATATATTCACGATTATTGGAGCTTTAAAGGAAAATATTTAGTTAAGGTTGTTGCCTTTTACATTGATGGACAAAGTGAAATCATGGCCGAAGCCTTTGCTTCCTGGATCCCTCACCATCTAAAATGAGCTTGTTGAGAAGTTTTTAACTAGTCACTTTCCTCTAGTACAAATAGCAACACTCAACAATGATATCTTATCTTTCTAACAATTAGAAAGTAAGACATTGTATGAAATGTGTGAGGGATTGAAAGATATACTCAACTTGGGATTACAAATGAAGCCATTTTATAGTGGATTGAGCTATCCAACTAAATAGTTGGTTAATGCATCTTTATGTGGGACTAACAACTTTAAAAGTCCTAAGGAATTACAAAATCTTATTGAAATTATTACCCTAATTATTGATATGTGTTTAATTGTTGATATTTTTAATAATTTAAACTTAGCGATTAATGATATGAAAATGCTTAAGATATTCACTTTAATTAATATATTATTTTAGGTACAATTTGGAAGGAAAAAAAAAAGAGAAGTTGAAAGCACCACATATGGCCATTTTTTTAATATTTATTTTTGCTTCTTTTTATGGAGGAAGAAGTTAAAAAAATAATAATAAAAGACAAAAAAAATGGAAAATAAAGAAGCATGCATCAGAAAATGCAAAACGACACAAGCAGGCGTGGACAGAAGAACAAAACGTAGGCATGAAATGCTATGTTTAACGCATGCGTGAAAGGCATGCGTACGCTGCGTTAAACGCAACGTCCGAGAGCGCAAAAGACACACAAGAGGGCTGCAACTTAAATTGTCCTATTAAGCGAACAGGGCGGCGTAGCAATAAATAAAAGCATAGTGGAGAAGTTACAAGGGAGGAACAGGCGGCCTGAGGCAGCAAGGGCGCAAGAATGGAGAGCTGCGGCTTACGACTTAGAGAAGCTCCAGTAGCAGACGAGGAGCTTGCGAGCTGGGAGAAGGATTTGTGTGTGTAATGAACAGTGAAAAACTCCAACATTAAATGGTCACATCAGGGAATAGTGGAGGTTGACATCAAATAGTAAGAAGCTTGGGCAGGAGACAAAACGGAGCCTTAGGCCGCTGAAGCATTTCTAGGAAAGATCCATGAAGGGTTAGGCATCCTAACACCGGTGCGGAGGTGACATTGATGTCTACGTCCCGGGTTAAATATTTTTTTAATTATTTTTTTCTTTCTATCATTAGGAATTGATTATGTTATCCTATGTTAATTGATTTGGGAATTATGTATGGACAATTGAATTTTTGTTATTATTTTGTTATTTGTGTATGAACCCATTAGGTATTGCGAGATGATAATTTTAATGCGTTCATTGAATCGTTAATTGCAAGCATATTGCTAGAATTTTGATATAATCTGTAATTATTATGTTGAGATTCATGTGTAGCGACTAATGATTCATAATCATTACGGATGACATGACCTAGGTTAAATGATACATTGTATGTAGTTGTTGCCTTAATTAATCGGTTTTCCTAATTCGTAATGCTACTGCCTAATTAAATCTAGAGGTCGTATCCTAGATTATTCGGTGGTTAGGTTTAATTAATGATCATATCTTGATTAAACAAAACCTAAGGAAAAATTCAGGTTAGTTATTAACCCACGATTAATAATTGCTAGGAGAGTTTAAAGATCAACAAATTAATGAAATATGTTTAATTAGGGTTTAGGCCGAGATTGAACCAAAGAACCGAGTCCCTACTGAATTTCTCACTTTTATCATTTTTCGTATGTTTTCTTTAATTTGTTTTTATTAGTTAGTTTCATTTTATTTTCTTCTTTGAAAAATACAAACCCCCCATTAAGTGTAAACACTAGTTAATTTCATTTCATAAACTTCACACACACTCTCTGTGGGATCAACCTAGACTCACCACTGCTATAGTGGTAGTCTAGTTATTTTATTTTAACTAGCGTAACGACACGCGGTCAAATTTTGGTGCCGTTTTTGGGGAGTGCGGTATTGTAGTTTTTGTTTGTGATTTAATTGGTGTTTTGTATATATTTGTTCGCAATTAATTTCTTTTTTGTTATTTTGTGATCTTTTCATTTTTTGTTCGTTTGAAATTTTCTTTCCGATATGGACGGAAGTAATTTCTTTTATAACTCATATTCTTAATCCTATAATAATGCTTGGACTGATCAATATAACTTTTTTTTGGATGGGATAATCATTAGAATTACTTCCATGATAGTTTGCAGGACGCACAACAATTATCGTACATACCAAAAGCTTCCTATCACAACTCTGGTCCATCTTTGAAAGAGTTGATTTTGCAATTGTAGGAGAATACTCTACAATTGCAGAAGGATGGAGGGAAATTTTCAAAAAAGACATGGTCTAATGCCCAAGATTTAGAGAGCCAATAGGATTCAATTACTTCTTTAGAAGAATTTGTTAATAATATTGCTGCTAATAATTTGCAATTTCTACAAAATATGCAGCAGGAATTGCAAGAATTTCGATAAGAGAGAAAAGCAAGCCAACAGAGGATGGAAAACCTATTTGGGTCAGATGGCAATAAGTCTTGATCGCCTAGAATTGCAAAGCGAAGAGGAGCAGCCGGATCAACCCGAGCTGTACCCAATTGACGTTTGTGCAAAAAATTTGCTAAGTGATGAGGAGCTTGAGAATTTTGAAGTTAACCCTTAACGAATTGTTTGTGTCGAGGAAGTGGAGAAGGAGCTCGAAGCAGCAAAGGACATATCTTTTAGCTCGGAGGTAAGTACTGAGTCCATAATTATTTTTGAAACTAACTCTTTACCCTTACATAACAGATTGGATGAGTTAAATGATAAAGAAAAATGTGAAGAGACATTTGAAATATCTCTAGAGTGTATGGACTCAGTTGAGATTGTGAAGCTGAGGATAGGGAAGATGCTGAAGGAGGATGATGATCAACTAAGGCCCTATTCGGAACTACCTCACGTAGAGGAGTCGCCTGTGATACATGAAGATCACAATTTTGTCACGTGAGGAGAAGAAAGAGTCGAGCCAGCGACCCTAAACTAAGGCACTTCTTGGGAGGCAACCCAAGGTGTAGCGCCCCCTTATCGTAGAGTACGAATCGGGACGCCCAGAGGTCATTCTGGTACATATCCTACGAAAAGCGCAGGCTACGTTCGATCACTACATTCACTTCATATGTCATGGTATCATAATTCACTTATAAAGCATCATAAGAAAATCACAAAATTTTAAAACAAAATTTTTCCTCATTTCATTTCACAAAATCAGAAGTCTGCATTGTGTCTTTCAATATTTTCCATATGTACATCATCAAAAACCTAATACAATAGTACTACATGAATGAGGAAAATATGTACAATCTAAATAATCTGTCCGAAAATCCCAGCTGATCTACCTTTGAGCCATGACTTGTCTTGGCAATCACAATTTACACGGTTGGTAAAGCCTCTCAGTAGTTAGAGTCGTCTCTCAGTCCTGAAAAGACAACGTTGCAATTTTGGTGAGTTTTGCGAACTCAATGAGGTAACCATCATCAATGTTTCACTCAATTCATGCAACACATCAATTCTTATAACAATGATTTCACAACTTTGCACTTTACATAAGTATCACATTTTCACTTACACATAAGCAATTTTGCATTTCAATCAATCAAACATACTTAACAAGATGCATATGAAATGCTCATGAGACACTTTTCCAATTATTGTGTTGCTGTGACCGAGTGCCTGAACTGTTTCATATCCATTTGGATACTGGGCTCATTAATAGATGTCCCTTATTCGATGAGGATACAGGGCTCACTATACATAATAAGCCTTAGGCTCTTAATCACTGTTTGAGCTCGAGGCTCTTTTTCACTCGTTGAGCTTTAAGCTCTAATCAGTGGCTACTCTGGTCACAACTGCCATTATCTGATTGTGCACTCATGTATGGAACCATAATCAACCATATTATAAAGCACGTAGGTCTTCACATTCACATACAATCAGCACTTCAATATACATTTCACAATTCACAATCATCGGACCTCCTGTCTGGAATTCAACACAATTCAAATCACATTCATCAATCATGCAAACCATAATTTAAGCAAACAATGATTGAGAGAAACCGTCTAGGTTACTCATAAGTTGCTCCCAAAGCTAATGCCTAGAAGTGCCGACAACGTCTAGAGGTTGACGTTCTTGTTGCTCCTCTATAACAAATAACATACATATATATCACAATTTGCACAATTATGAGTGTTCAGTAGTGCACATGTATAAAATGAATTATGTACAATGCATGTTCCTGACAATCCCGGGTATCTTTCCATCAATTTCATCACAAAAACATTCTCATATCTAAACTCATCTAAGTATAATTTATACTTAGGTTTATGCCTCACTAAAACCATTAAATTTGCAATTCATTTCTCATTGGATTACTTCAGATTTTTCTAAGGTCCACTTTTGGGTCTACTGTTCATGTTCAATTAGAAGGTGAAACTAATATAATTTGGTCATACTTTCTTCTAGAAAAGTGTCCCTCTATGTCTTATGATTCTATTGACACCAAAATCATTCTATTTGGTTCAGTAGTGTGAAAGTTATACTTCAAATATTTTTGGACTGCTTTTATTTTGAGACAGTACCCTATACTCAACTCCCATCTAAAAATTGAAACTCTTAGAGTCCGATTCAGAATTTTATTTCTTCATATAATTTGTATCCCTATGTCTTCAGTTTACTTCAAATAAAAAATCACTCAATTTAGATTACTACAGAAAACTTTATGTCTAAAATACTTAAACATGTTCAGTGTAAAAAAAAAGTTCGCCGCGACAAACTCCTTCAGAGAGGAATTCTTGAGGAATTTTCACAAGTTCGCTGCAGCGAAACCTAGAGTTCGTCGTGGCAAACTTTTCCCGAAGGAATCCTAGTCAAATCCTTCCAGTTCGGAGTTTGCTGGGGCGAACAATCACAGAAACATGCCTAGTTTTTTTTCAACTTTAGGTCAGATTTTAAGACTGTTATGGACAAATTTTGAATCGAATTCTTTATAAAAAATATAGCTATACGTCTCTAGTTTAATCCAAATCAAGAATCATGTCATTTGGATAACAAGAGAAAAAGTTATAGCTAAAAGACTAAGGCATACTCAATGGACATTTTCTAGCCAACCATCTTCAAATTTTCCAGATTTAACACTTTAACATAACTTGTACAAAGATCACCGTTTTCTACTTCATTCACTCCCCATTTTCAACTCCATTTCATCTCAATATCATTCACCAACAAAGCATGACCTAAATTTGATCATTAACCTTAAAACAAGATATGTTCATGTACCTATTCATCAACTCACAATTCTCATTAAAACATCCTTTTCACAACCAATCCGTCTTGCAAACATGCATAGCATAACTCATAGTTTCTTACTCATCATATACGACATCAATCATCCATAAAACAACTCATAACCCATTATTTAGCATTTGTATGAAACAAAACATCTCTATAGCTCATTACTCATCCAGAATATATGTATAAGCAAAAGCTTCACAAACTCAACATCATCCACAACACATACATACACAAAGCATCCCTTTCATACATTAACCTCAAAATATCATCATAAATGCTCCATTTAACATTGCCCCAAAAAATAACATTAAACACAACTTACTTGATTTAGCTATCAAATCTTCAAACTCTTCAAGAAAATAAAAATTATCTAACTTTAACACCACCCACGATCATCACCATCTTTACGGATGGAAGGTTAGCATTTTTGGTGGGAAAGAGAGAGAGCAAGGTGGAAGAGTAACAAGTGGAAGATGAGTGGGTTAGGTTCAACATCAATGGAGGTTGGAAAGATCAAAACCCATGAAGAAGAGGAAGAAGAGAAGCTGTTGGACCCCGAACTTTTCTTGAAATTTTGAAGTGTCAAGTGACATGAAAATGAGGAAATTAGAATGAATAAAGAAAAAGAAAATTTTTGAATGTGAACAGTTAGATGAGATTAAGATAGGCGAAAAATTCTTTTGTTATTGAGGTTTATGTTAAGGTATGACCTAAAATGGCGTTTGAAGTTTAAATGAAATTGTTAGTGAATAAATTGCCTCAATGGAGTTAAAAATTTAAGAAATAAAGAGAAAAAGTGTGAGAATTTGTAGAAGTAAGAAAACTTTGACTTTTTAGAGATAAAAGTTGACTTTTTGATTTAGGCAGAAATTGAGAAAATGATCTACATGAAACTTGTAGTGTCTGTTAAAAGCTTTCTGTTGCCATAAAATATGCTATTTTTCGATGTCGGGATTGAGAGTTATGATTTTCCGAAGATAAGGTTATTTTACTTTGTTTTTGGGAAATGATATTAAGGGTAAGTTTGCGAGTACTCGGCTTTGAGGCCACTCGTCATGCGGATTTAGTCTGATTTGGAGACCTTTAACCAATCCTCTCACTTTGGTTCAATCAATCTCTTTCCATTTAATCTCCTAAAAATCATAATTCCCCATGAAAAAGTAGCTAAATGTCTTAGGAATCCAATGCTTCAAAAATCGAATCAATCGGATGTCCAACGAAGGAATTATAAGCAAAAGATTGAAAAAGGGTCGGATCAAAAGCAAAAGAACAGAACCTCAATTATACATATATAATTGAATTTTCCAAAAATCGTAACTCTTGATCTCGAACTCCAAATTTGACAAATTTGGTATCGATGGAAAGATAAAAGGAAGCTCTACAACTTCCATGAAGGACTCGAAATCAATTCCATCTCTAAAGGGATCAAAAATCTACTCAAAGTTACTGCCTTGTTAAACATCACCTAAGTAAAGTCCAAACTTTCAAATTTCATATCTTCCAATTCCCACATCCAAAAATTGCATACTTTATAGCGTCGGAAAGATTGAAAAACCGGTTGGGGTTTGATTTCGAGATCGGGTCTCAACAGAAGCTATGAAGAGGATAGAGATAATCAAAAACAAAACTCTAATGGCACTCTCAAGAATACTCTGTCTCCCACACTGTATTCCGTATCACGTCGATGTTGATCCACATAACTCTTCTGCCTACCCTGAGCCGTTTTGATTCGGCTTTGGATCAACTTTACCTTATCCACTGTGTCCTGTATCAACTCTGGGCCTTCCACCATTCTTAAGCCCTTTTCAGCCCAATACAAAGGCGACTGACATTTTCTACCATACAATGCCTCATACGGTGCCATTCCAATACTACTGTGATAATGATTATTGTAGGTAAACTCTATCAATGCCATATATTGATCTCAAGCTCCTCTAAACTCCAATACACAAGCTTTGAGCATATTGATCGCGGCTTGTCGTTCGATTAAATTAATCGACCTCGGAAATCGGTCAAAAATAAAATGATTCCAAGATTGCAACAAGCTGAACCTCGGGTCGTCTCTCAAAGGAACCGATATGCAATTGATCCTAAACTAGCCTAGTCGAATGATGCATGCAATTAAAGCAATTAAAAAGGGGTTTTTGTTT
>JANKYE010000013.1:7617189-7631234 GCA_032467995.1 Erythroxylum dillonii
TCTATAAAATTCTTGAACAAACTCCTTCTACTATTCTATTTTCTAGAAAAATCACGTTTCTTATACTTGTGTTAATTACAAATAGTGAAAAAATACATATAATATGAACATCAAACATGGGCTAATCAAATACAACTAATATAATAAGTCAATTCAACTCTTAAACCTGATTTGAACCAATTAAATTTAAGCTAAATTAATAATTTAAGATAGTTGTTAGTTTGAACCAAATTTAATTAGTTTGATTTAAGTTTAAGAGTTGAGTTTAATCATTATGTAAATAGCATTTGATTGGCATAAATATGATGTTTATTATGCGTGTATTTGTTTGTTATTTGTTAACCAAAGTCTAAGTGAAGGTTTTTTTTAAATGAAGACTATAAAGAGTTTTTTTTCGATAATTCTAAAATTAGGAGATTTTTTAAAAAGTTTGTAAACTATTGCATAGGTTTAGGTCCTTTATTATAATTTAATCATTCAAAGAACAATAAATTCTTAAAACAGGACTAACAAAAAAATGTATATATAATTGTTCTTGAATTGAGGATTTTATGTTACCAAAGATAACAGATAAATTTTCAAAAGAAAAAGATAATCAAGTATGTTTAACATTAAATTAATCGATAAAACTTGTAATTATCATAATGCAAATAAAATTATACTCTACTATTAATGTTGAATTCAAAGACAAAATTATACTCCACTCCGGAGCCGCAAAACAAAAGGATATGATTCTTTATTTTATTTTTTGCGTAATAATTCTGTCTTATTTAATCTCAACCATTTATTTATATGAGTCTCATATAAATAAATGGTTAAAATTAAATGAAACAAGATTGGTAAAAAAATAGGACAGAAAGTCTACGGGCAAAAGGAAAGGAGAAGAAAGGTTTAAAAAAGAAAATGGGTAATCAGCAGGTCCGCGTGGCAGCTTTCCACCGGATAAGCACTGAGCTGCATGTGTGGAGGCAGCAACAACATTCTCTTTTAAACTAACCATCATGAGTCCAGTCCAACTACAGGATCTTCCAAACTCATTGGAGAATAAATATCACTTTACAGAGATGGAAGGACGAATCAACAAGAAGAGCTTATAGAGAGAGAAAGAGAGGACAAACTGTACTTTTCATTGAAAAAAGGAACATCTAATATTAATCAGTCCATCTATCCTTCCATCAGAAAGAGAACAAGAAACAGTTTTAATGTTGCCTCTTTCTATTGAGTTGAGTGTCTGCTGCTGGCTTTCTTTTGCTTGTTCAATTTATTTACACTGATGGGTAAGTAAAGCCCCCCAAATCCCACAACTTTCTATTGCTTTTTATTTGTATGTAGGATTGGTGCACTCTTTTACTCACCCACCTTGGCCTTTGGAATCATTCTCTGTGTGTGAGAGAGGGAGAGCAAGAGGGAGAGACAAGGGGGGTGTGCTTTAATAATTTTGGTCTAGTGGCTGGCTGTTTTTTTTTTCTTTATTTCCTTCTCAAAAGCAAGAAGAATATGTGATGGGCTTTCATAAGATGAAGTGAACATCTTTGGCGGGTTTTGCTTACCCTTTGACTTCTATTTTATCAGCATCATTTATGGGCAATGCTAGTGGGAAGAGTGATGGTGATGGGACCTCTGAAATGAAAGATGAAGAGGGTTATGAACAGGAGTATATGGGGTTAATAGGGCATGGTTGTGATGAGAATGTTGGGTATACACAGGGATCATATGCAGAGGCAGAGTCTACGCTTGCCTCCCCTCGACTTAACCAAAGATTATACCAAAACCCTCGCCTCATCTTTAGTCCGCAGGTTCCATAATTCTTTCCCCTTTTTTTTTGGAACAGATTTACTTTTTTTTCCTCATGAAATGAAAGTAGCTAAGCAAGTCGATAAAAACAAGTTCCTAAACTCTTATGTGTGTGTGCGCGCGCACGCGAGTGCTTGCTGGAACGTGTTTGGATTTGGGATTCAGGGAGCTGATGGAAGTTTGAAGTGCCATTCTTCAATGAATGTTCTTCGCTCTTGCTTTTCTTATGTTTGTGTTTTAGACAGGTTCCACTATTCAAGGTGATTTTTTTTGGTTAACAAAAAACTTGTACATCCAAAATTGTGGGGCTAAATCTATCTTTGCACGTATTTCTTTTGGTCTGATATTTAAAACGGTCTATCTAGTATAACGTCCTAAATCTTTTCCCCAATTCCTATGAATGTCGCCCGGTTATGAGTGTAGCTCACTGAACTCTGCATGTGAGATGATATAGTCCTTTGGCATTCAGATCGATGCTTGCAATTTGTAGAAGATATCTGTTAATTAATATGAGAAATAGAGGTGCTTATAAACAAAAGGGTTTCTGTGTTCTCGACCGAATTTGGCAGGGACAAGTACAAATTTTAAAGTTTCCGCTTTGTACGAGTACATGTGACTGATCTGTATTACCATTTCCAGGTCACCATGGTTTCTTCTACGGGACCAAGTGAACTGATGCAAGTGCACGACTATGCTTTCTCACATTCCACAACAGATATCATGGATTTCTTTGGCGAGAGACCAATACCTGTATTGATTACATGGAGCTATGGGGGCAGTGAAGTTGCTGTCACTGGATCGTGGGACAACTGGGAGAGAAGGTTATACAATACATTTTTCACCTATTCCTTTTCGTTATGAGAGATAGCGCTTCTCCTTATTCGCAACCTAAAACATGTAAGACTTAAAATTCTTCCAATCAGGGAACAATTGCAGAGCTCAGGTAAAGATTTGATTCTCATCAAGATGCTCCCTTCGGGAGTTTACCATTATGGCTTCATTGTGGATGAACACCTGAGATATGATCCGGAATTGCCATGGGAATGTGACAATTCGGGGACAGCTTACAACATTTTGGATGTGCAGGTACTGTCTTCATCTCGTTTTATGCTACTAGATGTACTGATTTCATTACGTACGTTCAGTTGAAAGCTGAAAGCTAGAATAATAAATTTGAATTCTAGCTTGATTGAGTCCAGCTATATTGTAATTGTCGTCGATTCCCATATGTACTCATTACATTTGTTTAATCGATTTGTTAATTACCAAATATGCTGTACTGTACAGGAACATGTTCCAGAACTTCAAGATAGCCTGGCTGAGTTTCAGCCTCCTTCCCCATTATCAAGCTACAACAATGAACCCTTAACGGATGATGATTTTAGTAAACCTCCTCCTGACATGCCTCCACAACTTCAGTTAATATCTCCTCAACTTCAGTTAACAATGCCCCACGAATCGCCAGCAACGCCTCGTCATGAAACGCTTAATCATCTATATCTTCACAAAACAGGCGACTCAAACAGAAGTAGTTCGAGCTCCGATCATTCAGATGTTGCTCTTGCGTCAACTTGCAGGTTTCTCCAGAAGTATGTGACAGTAGTACTGTACAAGCCCAAGCGGGAGTGAAAAGGTAACAGAAATATCTAGTAATCTAGCTAGATACATGTTTGTTAAATGATTTGATATGACAATGTCAAGATCAAGCTAATGGAATATTTAAAGTGGAGAATATTAAAGAATTAGCACAAGGATAGAAAAGAGTTGAATTCTTTGACCGACTCCACAGCGTTGTTCAATTGCTATTCATTTTGTACATTACGTTTATGATCTCTGCAAGCTTATGTTCTTAATATATAGTTCAAACATGATATTGAAATTGAAGACATATTGAGATTGTTGATGAGACTTGTTTTCGGGCTGTAAAAACATGGTCTTGCTCTGGATATCCACTTCTGGTAGGGTTTGTTGTTACTTAGGCATCTCCAAGCTACGACAGGATTCATCATCTTAGCAATGCCAACAACTTCCTTAGTCTGAAATCTTGCGATGTTTAAAGTCCAGAATTATTTCATTGTTAGAATATTTAAAGATCTATGTGACTTATAGTTTGAGTCCCATGAAAAACACCCAAGACAATGGTTATTAAGTATTAAATAAAAAGATCTCAAATAGCTCAAAAACTCTTTCCCTCTCTCTTTCAATATAAACCAACATGATGGTTGGTTAAAGTATAAATAAGTTTTAGAAACTTATGAAAGGTGATTCTGAACCATTGAAGAAACACATTAAAGAAAGAAGAAGAGAGGAAATCAACATCTTACGAAAAAACAATCATAGATAGAGGTACGTCAAAATCACTCGATCCAATAAATGTCTTACAAATGGTATCAGAACTACGGTATTGCATGATTTGTTTTCTACTGTGTATCATTTTGGCACCTTTTTGCTTTCTACCGATATAGTGAACTATATATATTCATCAGACTAGGTTACGACTATGCATTTAAATTTTACTTAAAGGAGAATTTAAATGCATAATCAAAGTGTATTAATTAGTTTGAGTCTATTTAGGTTTATTCAAAGCATTAATATGTGAGTTATATGTTGTGTTTGCAATATCTACTAATTTGTTCGCCTTAGGAAATGGTATAATCAAGTTCAATGGTCTAAATTATGTTGACTGGTTCAAACAAATCCAGTTTCAACTGGGTGTAATGGATTTGGACTTGGCCATAGTTTCAGACACAAGGCTCACAACCATAACTGAGACTAGTTATGAAACTGACAAGTCTTATAATCAAGTTTGAATTTGATGTGAATGACAATCGCAGAAATTGTGAAGCCATCAATGCCTAAGATGGATAATGCAAAGAAGTTCATGTTAAAGCTTAAGGAATACTCCTAATTTGATATAGTTGACAAGTTCATAGTAGGGACTTTAATGAGCGAAATAACGATCAAGAAGTTTAACTGGTCACAACCCATTCACGATCATGTAACTTATATGTCAAACCTAGCTGTAAAGCTGAAATCTATAGGTATGGACATAAGTGAGTCGTTTTTGGTACAGTTCATTATCAACTCCCTTACTCTAGAATTTGGCCAGTTCCAGGTAAATTATAACACTATTAAGGAAAAATGGAACCTTCAAGAAATTAAAGCCATGTTAATTCAGGAGGAAGGGAGATTGAATAAAATAAAGGAACACTCCGTTCATCTCACATTTCATCAAGGAGCCAGTACCAGCAAAATCAAACTAGGAAAGAAAGGCAAAGATAAGGACAAAGCTCTCGGCAAAGTTAATAAGGGTCGAATCAATAAAGATAGGAGGTGTCACTTCTGCAAGAAGCCTGGTAACTTCAAAAAAGGTTTTCCTAAAAGAAAGACTTGGTTCGAAAAGAAAGGTAAATACTATGTTTCAGTATGTTTTGAATCAAATCGTATTGAAGTGCCTAAGAATACTTGGTGGTTAGATTCTGGTGCAACTACTCATGTGTCACATGTTAAACAGAGATTTCTTTCAATCCTAACTATAAACGGAACTGAAAAGTTCTTGTATATGAGGAACAGAATGAAGGCACGGATAGAGGGCATTAGGGCGTACAGATTGATGTTAGACACTAAGTATTACCTAGATCTAGAAAAATGTCTTTATGTTTCTAAATGTACTAGGAATTTAGTTTCTATTGCAAATTTGGATGATGTAGGATTTCAATTTAAGATTGGAAATGGTATTTTTTCATTATATAAACATAAGTACTATTATGGTTCTAGTACCTTAATTGATTGTTTATATCGTTTCAATCTTGATGTTGATTTTGCTGCATCTTTGTTTCATGTTGACCATATTATAGGAAGTAAACGTAGTGCACAAAATGAATGTTTTGCTTTTTTGTGGCATAAAAGATTAGGTCATATATCCAAAGAAAGAGTACAAAGGTTACTTAAAAATCAAATCTTGCCTCCATTGGATTTTGTTGACTGGGATATATGTGTGGATTGCATTAAAGACAAACAAACTAAACATATATCAAAGCATCCAGCCACAAGAAGTAGCGCATTACTGTAATTAATACACACTGATATCTGTGGTCTTTTCAACGTTCCTTTTTGGGGCGGCAAAAAATATTTCATTACCTTTATTGATGACTTCTCATGATATGGTTATATTTATTTACTGCAAGAGAAGTCTTAGTCCGTGGATATCCTATAGGTGTTTATTAATGAGATAGAAAGACAGTTAGATAGAAAAGTTAAGATAGTGTAGTCTGATAGAGGTAGTAAATATTATGAAAAATTTGATGAAAGTGGACATTGTCCAAGTCCAATTGCAAAGTCTTTTGCAAGTCGAGGCATATGTGCGCAATACACAATGCCTACTACATCACAACAAAAAGGTGTAGCTAAAATGCGAAATTGTACTCTTATAGATATGGTTAGGAGTATATTAAGTTATAGTTCTGTACTGTTATCATTGTGGATGCATGCATTAAAGATTGCTGCGTATCTACATAATAGGATTCCTAGTAAAGCAATTCCTAAGACACCTTATGAACTGTAGATAGAAAGGAAACCTAGTTTATGACACTTTCACATTTAGGCTTGTCTGGCAGAAGTAAGGATGTATAATCTATATAAAAAGAAGCTTGATGCAAGAACTATTAGTTGTTTTTTCATTGGCTATCTTGAAAAATCAAAAGGGTACAGAATTTATTATCCTAACCAGAGTATGAGAATAGTTGAGTCTGGTAATACTTGGTTCATTGAAAAATGATCAAATCGGTAGGAGGGTAGAATCACAAAAAGTGGATATTCACAAGAATCGGGTAGAAACTACTCTAAGTCAAGTAGACACTACCGCATAAGACGTAATCCCACTGGTTGTTATTTCTTTTGTTGTATCACAGATACGCAATATACTAGAACAACAAATTAATATTCCAATTCCACAAGTTGAACATATTAATAAAGAACTAACTAATGGTGATCAAGTTACAAATAATCAAGTAATGTCACAAGATGTAGCATTACGTAGGTTTGTAAGGTAAAGACGACCAGCTATTTCAAGTGACTATGAAATTTACTCACTTGAACATGAATGTGACTTGAGCATTGATAAAGTTCCAGGCTCATTCAAACAAGCCATGAAATGTAACAATTTTGAATAATGGTTCAATGCTATGAAAGAAGAGTTGAAATCAATGGATGACAACAATGTTTGGAATTAGTTAAGTTACCGGAAGGTGCAAAGCAAGTGGGTTGTAAATGGGTCTTTAAGAACAAACGTGACTCACAAGATAACATTGAAAGGTATAAAACTATACTTGTTGCCAAATGTTACACTCAAAAGGATGGTATTGACTATAAAGAGACCTTATCTCCAGTTTCAAAGGACTCTTTAAGAATTGTTATGGCCCTCGTAGCTTATTATAATTTAGAGCTCCACTAAATGGACATAAAGACCGCCTTTCTAAATGGTGACTTGGAAGAAGAAGTATATATGAATCAACCAGAAGGTTTAAAACCACAGGAAAGAACAAGTTAGTGTATAAATTAAAGAAGTCAATATATGGACTAAAACAAGCTTCCCGACAATGGTATCTTAAGTTTAATGATATCATTACGTCTTACGGTTTTATAGAGAACACTGTTGGTCGGTTTTATCTATAGGAAGGTTAGTGAGAGCAAGTTCATTATATTAGTCCTATATGTTGATGATATCCTTCATGCTACTAATAATATGTTTTTGTTACATGATATAAAGAATTTTCTTTCTAATAATTTTGAAATGAAAAATATGGGTGAGACATCCTATGTAATAGGAATAGAAATGTTCCGGAATAGATCACAAGGATTGTTAGGATTGTCTCAGAAAGGTTATATCAAGAAAGTATTAGAAAGATTTCAAATAGAAAAATGCTTCGCATGGATAGTTCCAATTCAGAAATGGGACAAATTTAGTCTGATGCAATGTCTATGAAACGATTTGGAATGTAAAGACATGGAGCCTATTCCTTATGCGTCAGTAGTTGAGAGCTTAATGTATGCTCAAATATGCACTAGGCCAAATATCAGTTTTGCCATTGGAATGCTAGGCCAATATCAAAGCAATTCTGAAATGGACCATTGGAAAGTTGCAAAGAAAGTCCTTAGATACTTACAAGGTACCAAGGACTATATGCTCACATATAGAAAATCAACCCATCTCGAAGTGATAAGTTACTCGGATTCAGACTATGCCGATTGTGTAGACTCACAGAAATCTACATTCGGTTATATGTTCCTATTAGCTGGAGGAGCAGTTTCGTGAAAAAGTGGAAAGCAGTCCGTCATTGCTACTTTTACTATGGAGGCTGAATTTATGGCGTGCTTTGAGGTCACAATTCATGGATTGTGGTTGCAGAACTTTATCTTAGATCTTGATCTTGTCGACAATATTACTAGACCGTTAAGAATTTATTGTGATAATTCTATAGCCGTTTTCTTCTCGAAGAATGACAAATATTCAAAAGGTGTAAAATACATAGATTTGAAGTATTTGTCTGTGAAAGAAGATGTGCAAAAACATAAAGTGTCAATTAAGCATATTAGTATCGATCTTATGATAACGGATCCATTAACTAAAGGCTTACCACCCAAAACATTTATTGGTCATGTTGAACGGATAGACCTTGTAGATAAGTCTTTATTAGCATAGTGTTCTGACACACACACACACACACACACACATACACACACACATATATATATATATAATTATCTTGCTCAAATTATTATGATACTTGTGAATTTAATTACAGCCATATATTTTTGCTGACTTACTGGTTATCCATATTATGTTGTATACATTAATTATTATTTGTGAAATAATAATTACATAATTACCTACTTAAAGTTTTATGAGTTGAGTTGATTCTGTGATACATGGAAGAAATCATGTTGTATAACTTGTGACCGCCATGATCCAATCATCTTAATTCAATTAAGGATGACTTGATTGATTCTATGTATTGTGTGCATTTAAAGTTTTATTGTTAAATCACCAAGTCGTAACATGGGCCAAGTGGGAGATTGTTAGAATATTTAATGACCCATGTGACTTATAGTTTGAGTCCCATAAAAAACACCCAAGATGATAGTTATTGGGTATTAAATAAAGGGATTTCAAACAGGTCCAAGACCTTTTCTCTATCTCTTTCAATATGAACCAACATGATAGTTGGTTAAAGTATAAATAAGTTTTAGAAACTTATGAAAGGTGATTCTAAATTATGGAAGAAACACATTAAATAAAGAAGAAGAGAGAAAATCAATATCTTACGAAACAACAATCATGGATACAGGTACATCTAAATCATTCAATCCAATAAATGTCTTATATTCGTATCCTATATGTTCCTACCATATCAAAATTATACTCATCTACCACTGGTTGCTTTAAGAGATAAAGATAGCTCAATCACAAGAGAAGCTGCCAGTGTTTGTCAGAACGCAGAATTGAAGGCTTTTGGCAATATTGTCACTGAATTGCAGCATTGCTCGAAATCATAAAGTTCAAATTAAGAAATAGGTGTAAAATATAAGGATGGGATAAGTTTGGATTGTAACATACTAAACATGTAATAATGTGCTGCAGCACTATCATCGGACAGGAACCTTAATCCATCCATTGGCAAAAGCAATGGCTAAGATTACAAAAGGTGTTGACATGCCAAAAATAATGATGTAAGGAAGGGGTGTCTTCATGGGATTCTCTCCTTCCCTTTCTCCAGCTGTTTGCCAATACCTGGATTATAGCAGCATCCTCTATGTTATTCACTGATTTGCAGCAAATAATGATGGAACCAAATGTTCTGGTGCTTGTACTAGGGTCATCGAACAGGAATCAGATTACTTACTGTAATTCCATTTCTAGTTTTGATGATATTTACAGAGATTGCATTTACAATCTTAATTTTCACCTGGATTGTAATTGAATTGATTTAGACCAGTTAAATTAAATTAGGATGCTCAATTCTACTTGAATCAAATGCAAGGTAGGGGAAATTGCATAAATTACGTGAATAGACAGAGTCGAGAACTAATATAACCCATAGGCTTACTGTTCTGGTTCTTCTTCTTTGGTTATAAATTTCCTTTTTCCCTTGGGCTTGACTTCTCCATTCCCTCCCCCTAAAACCACCAAAAACCGTCTTCTTTCAGCTAACAATCATCTCATAAACAAGCACTGAACTTGGAATAGCCATATTTAACCATCATGGACAAAGACAAAATGCATATACAATAAGCTCACCCAAGTTTGCATGGATTTTGAATAGATGGATCCTCTTCTTTGATTTACAGACATAGCGAGTTAAGGGAGACAAAGATGATGATGATGATGATTTGGGTAGAATTGAAATTTGGGTAATGAGTGAAGAAGGGAGAGTTGCACTGGCTGCCATTTTCGCAGAAGTTGTGAGCTCTTAGTACATATTTCTTGAATATCAACAAATATATGCAGTCTCATCTCCTGAGGACACGGATGAGGCAGTGTCAGCAACATTTCCAGTTCCAACTTCCAAACACTAACCTTATCCTCTTGAAGCCCGCGCGTCTCTCTGTCACACACGTGGTTTAAATTTATCCCTTCAAAGGATTTTAAAAATAAAAATATATTTAATATACTAATATTTATTAATAGATATAATTTATTACTAATAAATTTAATAATTGAAATTAAAATTGAACCTAACAGAGAAATTAATATATTTAAATAAATTAAAAATTACTGATATATGAAATTATTTTTATTGTGACACATCATATTTTAATTTCTAAATTTTTTTAAGATATTCGATGACTATTAATAGATATTCTTAATTTATTTGTCAAGAAAAATGCATTTTTTTAATAAATTACCTTTTCAAGTTCACTATAATCAAGATCAAGTGATGATTTTTATTTTTTATAAAAAATCAATATGAATATAACCAATATTAACTAGATTATATGTTCTCTTCTTATTGAGCGATCTGAACACATAATAGAGATATCATAAATCAATACTAAAAAATATTTTCTTTAAAAATAAAATTCAATTAATAAAAAATATTTTTCATCTTCTTATTATTAATAACATAAACAAAATCGTTGTGTCTTTGATGTTTCAAGCAATTTCATTTCATCATATGAATTTATTAAAAACAAACGACTCAATTATGTTCACAACCTGATGCAATAGTTGTCTGATTGAATAATCAAATAATAAGTTTTGTCAATGTTGGTGAACTTTTACCAAATACTTTTTACCACTCATTTGTATTTTAAATTAATAGTTATAAAAATAAAAATTATGTTATTAATAAGTAAAGGATGGAATTAAAAAGTATGAATACTTATTAGGCTACATTTTCTTTCATGAAAAGTTATCTCTTTATAGATGATATATCAATGCTCCTTAAACATTTACGATGCAATTTAATTAATTTATCGCCTTTGGTTACTCTTCTTTAACAAAAATATATTTGCATTTAATAATAAAAAAATCTACCCATACTTATTTTAAAAAAAGTATATGCATCTCCCCTATGTAAGCAACAAGGATCTAAAAAATAGTTGTTAAGTGGATCTTTTGATTAATATGCTTATTTAATTACCAATCAAGAATGTCTGTGTAAGTCTTGTACAATTTTTCCTATCCATTAAAATGATTTATAATTGTTTTGTGAGCTTTATAAATAACATCATATATATACTCTAAAGATCACTTCTTATATGAGCCAACAACCTTAATGGCCTCATAAATGGAGTCACAATCCTAATAATAGTCAAGCAAGTAACTCCAAAATTTATTATCTAGAATAATAGTATTAGTTCCTAAAGACACCCAGGAGGAGTGATAGGTGTAGATTATGCCATGTTTTGATAAATGTTTGAGTGTGATTTTGAGTATTTATTAGATGATTATCATATGTATAGGCCTAGAATTATGTTATTATTAATGTTTGTATGTATTCTAAGTGTTTGTTTGGTTTAGAGCAATAATTGGATCTTAATTTTATGTTTCATGATATGTTTAATGTGTTTGTGAGTTTTAGGAATCAGATAATCGAAGAACAAGGAATATTTGAAGCAAATTAGGGATACATGGTCGTGTCTATGGCCTTGTATGTCTCTTAGCCCGTGCAAAATGCCGAATATTAGAGATTTTTATAAGATTTCTTAAATTACATGAGAGATATATATCTTTTATCATTATTATGTGTTGGATCAGAAAAGAAAACATGCAAGCTTTGGTTAAACGGTAGATTTTAAAACTTTTTTAGAAATCATAACATAGGGGAAGCAAAATAACCAAATCAACATGCCACCATACATGATACGGTATAAGGATAATATTTAACATAAGAATAAGATAGAGATTATATTACCGACTCTTTTGTTACAACTTTAACTCCTCATTGTACTATCCTATCCTCGACAATGTATCCTTTCCAAGATGATGTATCCTCTTCTTTTTGTTATTGTTTCCTCTTTTTAATTTTGTATCCTTAACCAATCCGTTCTACCACTTTTTCTTCTTGGACAACTTGGTTAACAAGATCCTTTGGTGGGAAATGAGAAGAAAACTTTGAAGGAGATTTTTCTTAGAAGAAAGGAGCCAAAAATAAGACTTTTATGCAAATTTTGGCACACTCATGCAAGAAAGGAGAGAGAATGATAAAAATGCAAGAAGCCTTTCTTACACCCTCTCAATTTTGGTTAACCTCAAAGGAAAGAAGAGATTTGCATCAAATGCATCACTTCTTTCTTTAATCAATTATAAAGAAGCCAATAAAAGAAACTCTTCTCATTTGTCTTTAAGATGGTTATATGAAAAGACTATTAATCTAAATGAGACATATCAATTTCGGTTTTTGATGATGAAAGAAGGAAGATGGTCCATCAAATGTACCTCTTTCTTCTTTAATCCAATGAATGCTAATAAGTTACATGCTATCATTAAAAGATAACTATTAAACCAAATAATGATAACATCATTACTCCATTTAATGATGTTAAGCATGTTAAAACCATCTTTAATATAACAAATCAATGCCAAATGTGCAGTTGCACATTTAGCCCAATAAAATTGAAATTCCTTCTCCTTTCTTTAAAAATTTTGTTTTAATATAATTAATCTAATTAATTAAATTAAACCAAAGGCTAGCCCATTTCTAAATGTTCATTTAGGTTTCTAATTAACCATTAATTAGTGCAAGCCTAACATTCAATTATGGACTTTAAAATCTCCATTTATATTTCTTACTTTGCTTGATAACCTTTCTTGAAGCCAAGTAGGGAATCTTGTTGGCCATAGATAATTCAAACTCTAATAAACCAAGAATTAATTTAATCTTATTAAAATTAATTCTTGCTTATTAACTAAATTTCATTCCACTAAAAATAATTAGTTGAGCACTTGAATTACTAAATATTATGAGAACACATATTTTAAATAATGTCCAATTGCAAAACCTATTATGAACCTTATTTTAGCCATCTGCACAATAAAGGATAAAATTACCATTTTGCCCTTATGTTGTTTTTTCTTCTAGATCTTCCGTTTTGCTCTATGTGGTTATTAACACACAAGATATCATCTTGGTGGTAAGACTTGATGGGTAGCTAGGCCATCAGACTCCTGGAGCCAGTTTAATCACCAATGTCCATAAAACATCTATAAGTGATGATATCACTATAAACTCTTTATTTGAGTAAATGTTCCCTGATACATGTTTCAATTAATAATTCCAACATGTAGACACTAGATTAATACTCTGTAAAAATTCATTCTGATCATATTGAGAATTATAATGAAACACATATGAGTTCACCACTCATCAAGATTGCAGTCCATAATAAGCAAATGCTAACATGCATGCTTTAAGACTAAAGTAACGACCTACTTTATTCTTGAAAACAAACTTGATTCCATATTCATTTAATAGTGCCATTATCAATATTCAACTACTATCATGATATAAAACTCATCATTCCTTTGAAGTAAACTCCTTTACTTATATGGAGATAAATCGAAACATTACAGTCTAAACCATAATCAAGCGATCAACTTGATTATTCAACTATGAATCAATTAATTTAGATTCTAATAATATACATGTTTCCCATATATCTCTATATATATGTATTGAAATGAATCACAAATTAGTAACGATAAACAATATACAAGAAGGGGGGGGGGGTTGAATTGTATTATCTTATTC
>JANKYE010000013.1:7631334-7649972 GCA_032467995.1 Erythroxylum dillonii
TGTATGACTACCAATTGTGTATGGATTTGTATATGGACATGACATGGAAATTGTGTATGAATGGCATGAGATAAATTAATGGAATAAATTGTATTGGAAGAAGATATGATTATGGTGAATGACAAAATGGTTTCGAATATGAATGTGGTATAATGGAATTTGATGTATAAAATTGATTGAAGAATTGATTAATTTAAAATCGAAAATTGAATTACTTCGAATGATGTGTAAAAAGAATAATAAGGATTAAAAAAAAATGAAGCGATGTTAGCTAAGGTATGATCATATGATACGTTTCATTGGTTAAGAGTTGGGTCTCAGAAACGGGTCCCAACATCACATTTGCTATCAATGAGTGGACTTATCCTTAAAGAGACCCAAACCATACAAGATCTAGGATTCATGCCCTCTGGTGGGGAGTAACACTTCACCACATGCAAATAGGTCATCAATTGGAGACCGTGGACTCTCACATGAGTATCCTCTCCCACTTAATCTTTTTAAGCTTTAAGTTTTAATAAATACCATCTTGTCTAGATGCAATTTATTATCCATCCTATATTGTTTCATTATATATCTCATATATAATGAATGAATGGCAAGGCCTAGGGCTGGAAGTTTTCTAAATGACATGCAATCACGTAATATCACATATTATTTGCATTCATTTATCCATTCATCACATGAACTAATAAGCCACTTTTGATTGTCCATCCTAGAACATAAAAATAATTACAAGCCTTTCAGGCCCAAAATATTCTTCTTGGACTTGGATTTTGTGCTTCGAACTTTTCGCTCACATGACCCGAGCCATTTGGTAAAAAGTGTGTAATGGCTCTTCTTTTCCAACAAAATTTTTTATTTTCATAAAACCAAATTATTGTCCAATAGAAAACAAAATTTTGCACTTGTTTTTTACCAAAACCGAAACTTACGTGTATGACATAAAAAATCCAGCACTTGTAAAATCCCAAAACTTTGTCACAAGAACATTTATACAATCGAAAATTTGATAAAACAAAATTCCAGCACTTTTGTTTTCTAAAATCCGAAATTTAGCCAAGACACCATATTCAAAACCGAAACTTTACCTATTCCTTTCTTTAACCCATGGCTTCTTCATCTTCATCATTACATGATTTTGTACATTACATAATCAAAGAAAACATAAAGATGAAACCAAGGAGGAAACATGACAATGATAGGCCGCCCTCCTTGTTACAAACCAAATGAACAAAACTTACAAGATAACTTTAGAATCTATGGACAACCAAAAGAACAAAACATATATCACATATATTTCTATCACATAAAAATATGCAGCATACAAAAATAATTGCCAACCCATGCATCACATATAGGAACTGAAATCATGCATAATAAAAATGGCTCTGATACTAATTGTTGGATTGGAAAAGAAAACATGCAAGATTTGGTTAAACGGTAGATTTCAAAAAAATTTTAGAGATCATAACAAAGCGGAAGCAAGATAACCAAATCAACATGCCACATACATGATACGATATAAGGATAATATTTAACATAAGAATAAGATGGAGATTATATTACCGACTCCTTCGCTACAGCTTTAACTCCTCGCTGTGCTATCCTATCCTTGGCAATGTATCCTCTCCAAGATGATGTATCCTCTTCTTCTTGTTATTGTTTCCTCTTCTCGATATTGTATCCTTAACCAATCCGATCTACCAGTTGTTCTTCTTACACAACTTGGTTAACAAGATCCTTTGGTGGGAAAGGAGAAGAAAACTTTAGAGGAGATTTTTCTTAGAAGAAAGGAGCCAAAAATGAGACACTTCTCTTGCAAATTTCGGCACACTCATGCAAGAAAGGAGAGAGACTGATAAAAATTCAAGAAGCCTTTCTTACACTCTTTCAATTTCGGTTAACCTCAAAGGAAAGAAGAGATTTGCATCAAATGCATCACTTCTTTCTTTAATCAATCATAAAGAAGCCAATAAATAAGACTCTTCTCATTTGTCTTTAAGATAACTATATGAAAAGACTATTAATCTAAACGAGACATATCAATTTCGATTTTTGATGATGAAAGAAGGAAGATGGTCCCTCAAATGTACCTCTTTCTTCTTTAATCCAATGAATGCTAATAGGTTACATGCTATCATTAAAAGATAACCATTAAACCATTTAATGATAACATCATTGCTCCATTTAATGATGATAAAGCATGTTAAAACCATCTTTAATATAGCAAATAAATGCTAAATGTGCAGCTGCACATTCAGCCTAATAAAATTGAAATTCCTTCTCCTTTTTTTTAATTTTTTAAATATAATTAATCTAATTAATTAAATTAAACCAAAGTCTAGCCCATTTCTAAATGTTCATTTGGACTTCTAATTGACCATTAATTAGTACAAGCCCAACATTCAATTATGGAATTTAAAACCTCCATTTATATTTCTTACTTTGCTTGATAACCTTCCTTTGAAGCCAAGCGGGGAATCTTATTGGATTTAGATAATTTAAGCTCCAATAAGCCTAGAATACAATTAATTCTAGCTTATTAATTTAATGTCATTCCACTAAAGATAATTAGTTGAACTTTTGAATTACTAAATATTATGAGAACACATATTTCAAATAATATGTCCAATTGCAAACCTTATTATAAGCCTTATTATAGCCATCCACACAAAAAAGGGTAAAATTATCGTTTTGCCCTTATATTGGTTTTTCCTTCTAGATCTTCTGTTTTATTCTATATGGAGATTAACATACAAGATCTTATCTTGGTGTTAAGACTTGATAGGTAGCTAGTCCATCAAACTCCTGGCGCCAATTTAATCACCAATCTCCATAAAACATCTAGAATTGATGATATCACTATAAACTCTTTATTTGAGTGAATGTTTCCTAAGACATGTTTCAATTAATAATTCGAACATGCAAACACTAGATTAATACTCTATAAAAATTCATTATGATCATATAAAAAATTATAATGAAACACATATGAGTTCGCCACTCATCAAGATTGTGGTCTATAATAAGCAAATGCTAAAATGTATGTTTTAAGACTAAAATAATGACCTACTTTATTCTTGAAAACATACTTGATTCCAGATTCATTTAATAGTGCCATTATCGATAGTCGACTATTATCATGATATGAAGCTCTTCATTCCCTTGAAGTAAACTCCTTTACTTCCATAGAGATAAATCGCAATACTACAGTTTAAACCATAATGAAGAAACCAACTTGATTATTCAACTGTGAATCAATAAATTTAGATTCTAATAATATACATGTTTCCCATACATCTCTATGTATATGTATATTACTTACAAAAGAATTTCAGTACCTTATGACTAGATATATAATGCTCATGATGTTGGGCCCCGAATTTTTTTAAATTTTTATGATTTATTCATTTATTTATTTATTGTTTATTATTTTTAGAATTGAGTCATTAATTTAGTAAGCATAAGTAGAAATTACAATTTAGAATAGAGTGTTAGAATTAAATTAGAAGTATTAAATAGAGATATTAGAACTAAGTTAATGTAATAGACAAAAGAGATTAAAGGAGTAAGAAGACTTTACATTAAAATGAGGGGCAAATTGGAAGGACAAACAAAGAGAAGGGTAAAATTGGAAGACCAAGACAAATGTAGTCTTGAAATAAGAAAGGAGAGAACCATGAGAAGAGAGAAAAAGAAAAGAAGAAAGCGTGGAAGAGAAAAGGAGGAAAAATCGTGGAAGAAGAGAGAAATGGGAGAAAGAAGAGAAATCAAGCTTGTTAGAGGTAATAATCTTCATCTTTTCTTCTTTCTTGGGTAGAAATGTAAAATAGAGAAATGGATTTGTGTTGGAAATAAAGTGAGGAAGATGAAACCCATTTTTTATTTTTGTGGATTTCTAAACTAGGTTTTGGTTTTCTAACCTAGATGGACTATGGGTAGGTTAGGTTTAAGTTCAATTTTAGCATTCTTGATTATTAAAGTTTTATGAATTTTCACTTGAATTTGGGTTGAATGAGAATTTGGCTTTGTTTAGGGAACCAAGAAAATATTACCCAAGAGCAAGAGGAGAGGTACAATTGAACTTGAATTTTCAAGCGAAATTAGGTGGGTAATATGTTTATAGTTATTGGGTAAGATGGGCAAGTTTGATTACTTGTGTATTGTGCCTTAAATTGCTTGATTTGAATTATTGTGATTGTTGAAAATGCATTGTGATTATGATCATGTTATGCCTTGAAAAATGTTATGGTATTTTGTATAAATGAAACGAAGAAAAATCATGAGAAGCATGAAAAGTATGATTGTGTGTGAAATGTGTTAAGCATTGAAATTGATTGTGTTTGGGCAAGAGAGAAACCGTTTCGTTAGTCACGTGCATGTTGACCTAAAGCCTTCTCCCAGCTGCCCGTTTGTGGCATATTAGCTCCTCGAAAATGGACTCATTTTGTTCATGGTGTAAACTTCGGTTTCTCCATTTTGTTTCACGGAACTCTCAAGCCATTACGTTGTGCATTGCATATTGTTCTGATAATATTCTCTTCTAGAAAAATGTTCCACATTCTCTTAAATTTCTAATGACTCCAAAATCATTCAATTTGGTTCAGTACTCTAAGAGTTATAGCCAAAACATTTTCAGACTATTCTTATACTGAAACAACATTCTATGCTCAACTTCCATCCAAAAATTGAAATTCTTATAAACTGAATTACAACTTTATTTCTTCATAAAACTTGTAGCCCTATGTCTCTAGTTTACAGGGAATCAAAAATCACCTCAATCAGACATCTACAGCAAAAGTTATGCCCAAAATACTAAAGCATGTCATTGTTGGAAAAATGGAGCTCGCCGCGGCGAGGAAACTGGAGCACGTCGCGATGTGAAAGCTGGAGTAGGTCGTGACGTGGACAGTTGCAGGTCGCGACGTGCGACCCCAGAAACTTCCAAAAACTTGTTTTTCCAACATTCTTCATCCATATACTTCTCATCTTTCAAATGTAACCTATATAACCCTAAAACATCATTCTTACTTCATTTCTAAGCTCATTACAACCCAAGATCATTAACAAAACATGAATACCTATCTTTGATCATTAACCAAACAATAAAATCTTCACATAAACCATTCCTCAACAACTTCCTACATATATTCATCCCTGAACTAACATCAAAACATTTTTCATTCATCTAATCAAGAAGAATGATGCTTATACTTACTTGTTGAAGCTTCAAAATCTTCAAACTCTTCAAAGATCTCCAAACCCTAGCTCTTCTTTTCTTTTTCTCTTCTTTTCTTCTCTTCTTCTCTTCATCCACGATTCTTCTTTAATTTCCACCAAACAACCCTTTCTTATTCTTTTTGTACCCTTAATAATCATCAAATGTCTCTTTTGCCCTCCAATATAAGCCTTATAACCTTATACTCTTAAATGTCATGCCCAATTTGCCCTTATAACATCTTACTACTTTAATACCTTAATCAAATTAACCTATGTCATAAAAATCCTACTAACCTTGACAAAATTAATGAGCTCCAAAAATTAATCCATCAGACCTCATAATTCATTTAAATCATGCTTAATTCATCAAGAAAAATTTCGGGGGCCAACACTCAATGTAACATTAAGGGGAAAAACTAACATTCACTTAAAACTGGGTACCATTAGCTATGATAAATGCAAAAACTATATTTCATAGCTCAGATTCAAGCCTTCACACTATAATCCATATGAAGCATAAGGAATTACTCAAAAAAATAGATGACAAACAATATATTGTAACCATTAGGAGTGACCCTTCAAAACAACATCTCCCTCATTTATGTCATAATCAAATAACATTTTCCATACAACTTTAGGAAGAAAGATTAATCATGAATAACTTTGTAAAACAAATACATTTCCTCCTTAATAATATTATTTAAACTTCTTTTTCTTTTTCTTTTTCTTTTCCTTTTCCTTTTCCTTTTCTCTTTCTTCTTTTTTTGTTTTTTTCAACAAAAATTGAAAGAACTACCTCAATAATGGAATTTGTTGATAGGAGATAAAATGACATTATAACAATTACAACCAACCCACACATATGTAAACCCCCACACTTATACTCTTATACATCCACAAACATCAATAATCATAATGCTCCAAAAGCTTTAAGGCTTAGGTAGGACATTTAGTTAGGTTTAAGACATCTAATATGGTTAGCACAAAAAAATCATATTGATAGGTAGGTTATTTGGTTAATGTAGCTTGTAAAACAAAGAATGCCTATATCATTTTCATGTTAAGGCATGTGATAAAAATATAGTCTCAAATAGAAAATCAAAGCAAAGTCAGGATGTACATTCCATGAAATTCACACATAAATAAAAGACAATGAGACTGATATGGACGTGTCAATCTATAAAGGCTCAAAATCTTACTAGCTTGTGTCTACCCCTAGTCACTTATATTTTAAAGATAATGCATATTGTCCAATCACAAGAGCAAAAGTACATGTTTAAGTAGCCATGAATTTTGCTAGTTAATTTTACTCTCTAATTATGACTATATAGCCTTAGAAGCAATAGGAAAGGAGAAAATGTTTGATTGATTGATTGATTGTCTCTCACTCTCTCTCTCTTTTACTTAAAACATGTAAGAAACAAACTTAAAAACACACCTGAAAACAAACTCAAAACACACATGATAGCTAAGATCCCCACCCCACACTTAAAACTTACATTGTTCCCAATGTAACATTAAATGTAAGGAATGAAGCATTTAACAAAAATAGCAAATGCAAGAATGTAAATGAAAAGGAACAAAGTTCCCTTGGTTTGCCTCCCACACAATGCCTTTGTTTATTGTCATTGGCTCGACTCCATGTTTTCCTCATCATGTTACAAAATTTTGATCTTTAGGGATCACAACTTTGACATTTTCCAATTGACCTTCTTCAGGATAGGGCTTGAGTCAATGACAACAATGTCTTCCTTATTTCGAAACTCTTAATCTCTATTGCACTATAGGGAAAGACATTAGTAATCACACAAAGATTGGCCTAATAAGGATGAAATTTATATGGTAATAGTTTATATTTAACACAGGAATGAAACACTTTTTGACCAATGGTAAAGATTTTTATGAGACGTTAAAAGCTTTGGTCTTCTCTTTCGTTGAAACCGCTTCTTGTTTATTTGTATTATAATAGCCTATTTTTCATACTACAGGTTAGAACCCTAGAATATTGCACATGGCCATATCATTGAGAATTCATGAATTGCATTTCATTCACATGCATATCATTAGCATACACACATGAATTATGAATTAGTACACATTGCAAAGTTAATATATGCACTCAATTTACATATTCCGGGGTATGAAAGGTTTAAAATGATCATGATGTGAATTGTGTATTGTTTATGTCTTGAATTTTGGTTTGGTGGACTATAATTAGTAAACTTGGAATTTATTGTTACAATTGGAAAATTGATGAATTAAAATGTAAATTTGTTCTAGGAAAAATTTCAAGTGGTAAGAAAATTTGACATATAGAAAATTAGGCTGACTAAGGCTATGAATTAGTGACATTTGGCATGGAAAATTAAGTGAAAAATGGCATAGCTAATTAATTAACAAATGGTAGCAATGGTTGTGTGACAAATGGACTAAGTGCTAAGTGACATAAGGCAACATATATACGTGACAAATGGAGTACATGCCTAAGTACAAATGTTAATCTACGAAAATGACACCTTGCACCTAGTTCAATTAAGCAAATGCTGGAAAAAGTTTCTGCTGAGTTCATTTCTCTTCTTTTTTCATTCTCTCCACCGAAACTTGCTCCCATCTCACATCTCTGTATTTTGTATTAAGTCTTTCTATTCTTTTTTCACTCTCTCCACCGAAACTTTCTCCCATCTCACATCTCTGTATTTTGGCTTAAGTCTTGCTAAATTTCTACACCAAATCCATTGTTTTACCCTTCACAAGATAGTCATAAAACCAGAAAATTGTTGCTCATGTTGCGATCTTTTATCCTAGTTGAAAACCAACCTATTTCTACCTTAAATTGGTGATGATCTTACATGCATGGAAAGCTAAGTTGGCTTGATCTTTGAGCTGGAATTTGAGCTAGACAAGTAAGTAAAAGATTGATCTTTATATTATGTTTTATATAAAGATTATGATGATTGAATTGGGATGGATTGTATATGATGTTGATGACGAAGTGTGTTGGAAAATGATACATGAATTGGATACTATTTTGTTTTTTTTCTTAATGTATAAAAACCGTAAGTTCTAGGTTGCTTTATGGATGAATTAGATTGAGTTTGAAGTATAAATTAAGGTGGATTCATGGTAAAGATAGGTGTTATTGAAGGGTTCTTGAATCTGGAAAATTAGAGCTGTAGGTGTTCTGAATGAAGCCATAATAGTGAATTTGATTGCTCTAACATGCCATGCTCATAGGGTATGTTCTTGAATGTCCTCTGGATGTTCAGATATATGCTTTATGGTAGTGATGTGTTACCTATTCCTATACTAAGGGGACAATCACATTAATTGTAAAAATAGAATGGTCATGATGGGGGTGCTTATTAATATAAAAATATTGAAATGAGTATCTTCCCCATCAAATGCCATCATAAGGTACCCTCACGAACAACTATCTTAGTTTGGGTCATGTTAAGAAATGGTCTCCCTAGTAAGATAGGTATTGGGTGATAAGAAGCATCATTATTCATGTCATTCACATAAAATTCATTAAGAAATATTAGTTCATTTACCTCCACAAGCACATCCTCATTCACCCCATCTAGGTAAGCATTAGTATGATCAACCATTTGTATGATAACATTACTTTCTTTAAATGACCTTAAATTAAAGAAGCACATATGGAATGAGGCATAACATTAATCGATGCTCCTAAATCTAACATGGATTGTTTAATCTTAGTGTTACCAATTATGTAAGGGTTAGTAAATATGTCTTTGTCCTTACAATTAGTAGGCATCTTCTTTTTAAAAACTACAGAAATAGTTTCACTCATCCTAATTATTTCATTACCTCTCATCTTTCGCTTGTTCGTACCCAATTCTTTAAGTAATATTGCATGCCTCGACACTTGCTTGATCGAACCTAACAATGGGATATTTCACCTCAACCTTTCAGAAGGTCTCCCAAATCTCTTTATCATTATCCTCCTTTGACTTTGTTAACATGCTAGGAAAAGTTAGAGCATTAGTCTTTACAACATTTAGGAATTCATCATTTACCTCTGAGCTAGAAGACATATCCCTTTTGTCTTCGAGCTCCTTCTCAATTTCTTCTTCACTAGCTATCATTTGTGAAATCCTTTTAGGATCCTTAAGCCTCCTACCACTCCTCAAGGTGATTGCACTAACATTCTTCATATTGAACTCGAGTTGTGATGGCAATTTTCCTCCTCTTTGGGCTAAACGATTGATAGCCACTACCATCTGGCTGAAATTTAGATTTGGTCACCTGCTGAAACTGTTATACATCCTGTTGGAATTATAATTTGTTAGTTGCAAAATACGTAACTATATCTTCCAACAATGTACCTAAGATGGGGGAGGGGGTACACTTATGGCTTTGGTTGGAATTACTTCACTCCTTGGATCCTATTTGGGAAGTAATTCTGTTGCCTATTTCCCCCCATAACTCATGTTGGGATGGTCTCTCTAACTTGGGTTATACTTTTAAGAATGCAGGTTGCATTAGTTAAGAAATTTCCTCCCACCACATTGACGTATTCTATACTTCCCTCTTGTAAGGTTAGGCACCCATTAGTCAGGTGACTTGTATTTACACATATTCTGCACGCCTTTACTTATGCCTCTTCAACTACAATTTGTCTACCAAAAGATGTTAACTCATCCAAATGATGTTCAATGGATGAAGTACGTACCTTGTTTACATGATGAGCATCGTTGCAATTGCCAAATTGTTGAGTATTAATGGCCATACGCTTAATTAAAATCCTAGCCTCTATGGGAGTCTTCTCATATAATGCCTAACCACTCGCTGCATGGACCAAATTCCTTTCCATAGATAACAATCCTTCGTATAAGTATCAGATGAGGAATTTCTCTGAAATGCTATGGTGAGGATAACTGACATATAACTTCTTAAAGTGTTTCCAATACTCATAAAAGGACTCTTCGTTGTGTTGCTTTATTATACATATCTCTTTTCTTATGCTAGTTGTCTTCAATTTTGGAAAATATTTCTCCAAAAACAACCTCTTCATTTCAATCAACATTTTAACACTCCTAACAGACAAATTAAATAGCCAATCTTTTATTGCATCTTTCAGTAAGAATGGGAAAGCCTTTGACATGATCTGCTTGTCTGTCACCCCTGGGGGTTTCATACTCAGACAAACCATATCGAGCTCCTTAAGATGCTTATAAGCGTCCTCACCTGAAAAACCATGAAAACTGAGCAAAAGATCAATTAGGCCATATTTAAGCTCAAAAGCAACATTTTCAGCAAAATTTGGAAAAGTGATGCATAAAGGCCTTTGAATCAAATCTGGAGCAACTAACTTTCTTAAAGTTCTTGAATTGGCCATGGCTTCCTTAAGTTCAATTCCTTGTTGCATTTTCAGAGTTGTTCTAGTTTTGCTACGTAACCTCTGCTGTTGCTTTTCAATCTCGGGAGTAAATTGTACAAGGTCTTAATGAGGAGATCTTGTAACTACCATATACAAATACTAACAAACATGAAAGATAAGAAGCAAATGTAAAAACTAATTAGAAACAAATGTGCACAAAACACCAATTGAAATCAAAAGAAAAAACTAAAGCATCACATTCTAGGGCAATAATGTCAAAATTCTTGATACACATCGAATGCACCAAAAAAATAAAAACCTAATTCTGCATAACTAAATTTATAGCAATGGTGAGTAGGGATCGTATCCACATGGAATGTACGTGTAACTTTTATAATGACAAGAATTGTTGTTTAAGCAATAAAGGGGGTTTGGATGGATGCAACTAAAAAAATAAAGTAAAATTGAACTAAAGAAAGCAAATCAAATCAAAAAATTGAAGTTTGATAAAATTTATTAATATGTTTAAAATTTGATTCTGTATTCAATCTCTACCTACACATAAATAACCATACTTCATTATCTTGTTGTTTTCACACCTCTTATAAACCATTATTCATAAGTTAGAAATAAGCTTTGTTAACCCTGACTTTCCCTTCGGTCTTGTTTAATCAAAATAAACTCTTTAACTAAACCTAGCTATCGAACAACCTAGAATAAACTCTCTAAATTTAGTAGGATAGTTGTAATACGAATTAGGAAAACAAATTAATATAGGCAATAACCACACAAGCTCATGTCATTTAACCCATGTTATATTATTCCTAATGATTTAAAACCACAAGTTACTATAAATGAATTGAAAACACAACTATTACATGTTGTATTCAAGATTCTATAGAAAGGTTCATATAAAAACAATATAATGAAAGCATGCAAATCATTCTTACACAAATATCCAATTCAATAAGTAAAGAATAATATAAACAATTCCTAAAGAGAGAGAGAGAGAGAGATAGTCAATAATACATAATGAAGAGATGCTCAATTGTTATCTTCGACTTAGATTTCCCCTTCGAACCGGAAGGAAAAAGGATTAGCCCTCCATAGATCTCAAAGAAGTCAGAATTCTACCGCCTTTCATGTTCCAAAAATGATTAATGCCTTCTTTGGCTACTCACATGTCTATTTATATGAAAATCTAGGTTTTCGTGAAGATGCACGGTTTGATGCAAGGCCCTGCATCCAACATTACATCTCCAAAAAATGTCACTTTCGAAATTATGCATTGCCATGCATGTTGTAGGTCATGCTGAATCCTTCATTTTCTTGCATTTCCTTATCCCATCTTCACTTTAATCCTTCTCCTTCTTATTTCACAAAGACAAATAAGTTTGAACATTAAGATAATTGCTCAGGGAATTTGCTTCTAACTCAATTTAGCTCTTATTCTTCCAACTTGTACCTAAAACCAAATGTGAAACAAAATGAATATCTTAAGCATTTCATAATATTAATCGGTAAGTATTAAGTAGTGAATATATAAACAATCAAGCACACATTGAGCTCAATTTCACCAAATATTTCATATTAATATTAATATTTTTATAATTATTACTCTTATTTTTTTTATCTTCTCTCCTTTGTTAAAATTATAATTATATATATATATGTATATATAATTCTTCTTCTCAGCCATACATTCTAAAATATCTTAATTTAGAAGATATTATTTTTAGTTTTTTACTTATCTTCTTTTATGCAAAATGATTATTAACACATTTTAATAGCCTTTTTTAGAAATTAAAGTATATTAATAATGAAAAATAGTTATAATATAATGAATTAATAAATTGTCGTCTAAAGGTTCTAACTAACAATGAGATAACAACTAACACTATTTAAATATCCCTCTAACTCTTGGATGAAGTCTTCTTATACTAATCTATAAGTTATATGATTATGGGAAGCTTAACTTTAAATGAAACAAGATTAGTCCTTATAATTGAGGAACTTAAAACTACAAGACCACATATTAGGTTGATTTTATGATCTAGAAAATGTTCTCTAATGGTCTGGGTGATTAAGTTCAATAGACCCTGAATTGAAGTAAAGGTATGAAGAAATATCCTTTTGTTCCTCTCATTGTAAATTCTATAAACATTGTAGCTCAAAACAATCTTAAAAATTATACAATCTCTATTTTTTTTCTTTTGATTTAGGCAGCACTAGTCTATGATGCCTTGCCATACTTTTGTATGTACAAGCTAGTTACATAATTTTATGATTGTTTTCTAAATGTTGAATGAAATATTGAGTCCAAAGAGGAAATGAGTAATTATTTCATGTTTTGGCGATAAAAGTCACAAACAAGTTATATATTTTTTGCACCTTTTAATCCTCTCTAATGAGCTCATTCTTCCTTTAATGGCTGGCCATAGAACTAGAGAAGCTCGAGAACTTGCTTAGGGAAACTCAGTGTGATTGTACCATGGGAACTTTAAAGCTTGAGTTTTGAGGTAGTTTTTGAATGAAGAATTTATGAAAGATATATAGGGATTAAATTTCTAGAGAGTTATATTCTCATGATCCAGAATTAGATGAGAGTTTATATTTAGTGAATAAGGTGAGTCAAGGATCCAATTAAAGCTTCCTTAGTTATTGCATTATCAATTATATTGATTCTTAAGAAGTTCAGTGTACTTAATCTAGTCAGAATTCCTAAGCTTGACTAATTATCTGCTAGAAAGAAGTTGTTTTCCCATCTCCTAGCTTATGTCTAATGAAAGTTATAATTCTTTCTCAACTTTAGAATGAGCAACATAATCTAGGATGTATCATACCATGGCTTGACATACCAGAAGTGCTCCATTTTAATGTATATGAAATATACCCATTTAACATAAAGTGAATATTTATCAATCAAAATTCGTCAATTATTTTAATAAACTATATATGATTAGTACTCTTAATAGGTAAGATCTATAAGCCCCCTCTTTCTTAAGCAAATAGTGGTTTGATCATTTGACTTTAGCCATAAGGACATTAGAGGCATTTTTAGATCAAATGAACCTCGTCAAAATTTGCTATGTAATCTTGATTATGTTTTTTGGAAACCAAAAAAATTATCCAACATTACTTTACCTGCTAGAGACAAGCTTATGTTACACCAATTGGCAATCCTTAAGATGATTCTAGCAATAAGGGGTTTACTTTCCATGAAGAAGGTTCTATTGGTGAAGATTGGAACTTTAAGGTACAATAAAGAAGGCTTGGAAGTTTTTAAACTAGTTATTCATTCTAGATAGGTTAAAGTAGGAGAGGCACCCAAAGAGAGGAACATTAGACTTTTTTGAATATTGATAGCAATACCCAAGAGAGCCTTCAAGGAATTAAGTGTATTCATTAGGATAAAAACTAAGTTGAAGGTATATCTTTGAGAAAACTTTAATATCATCAATAAATGAAAGATTGTTGATCCTTATAACCTTGCATTCATAATGGAATTTACAATTCCCTTTCTTTATTGACTCCATACTTAATCAATCTAATTAACTTTTCTATGTTGATACAGAATAGGTAAGAGGAAAGACGACCCCTTTACCTTAGCCCTCTAGCCCTTTGTATTAGTTTGTTGGTTCTCCGTTAATCAATATACTAGAGGAGACTATAATGATGCACTATGAGATCAAATCCACAGATTTTGAGAGGAGGTTAAATGTTTTCATCTTATTAAGAATAAAATACTAGTCCAATGAGTCAAAAAAAAATTTTTTTTGGGAAAAATGAAATTAAATTAAGCCAATAAAGAAAAAATAAAATTGAAATTACAAAAACTGTCAATGTGAGAGTTCCATAATCAAATATAGAGCATTGTGCTATTTCACAACCCACAATTGTTACGAAATAAACTATGTAGTACCTATATATCAATACATTTTGGATATAAGGATAGCTTATCTTTCAAACCTCTGAAGATCATTTTTACTTGCACTTCTAAACGAGGGCTAGACAGAGAAAGAGGCTGAGAAGAAATGGACCGAGGTTTAACATATTCCACAGCCTCGCAATCAACAAGTCCTCTATGCTTCTCCAACTGCACCGTAATGTTGAAGCACAAGCAGCTGCTCCCGTCGCAAATAGGGGTAGGTCCAGCTACCAGCCGCAAAACAAGCCAACTAATGTCTGTTAAGGCGAGCTCTTTGGGTGTTCCTGCTATTGGAAGACAGACCTTGTCCAGCAACTGGGATTTAACAGCCCTGTCTTCTTTGGCTTCTTCTGCTCCGGTGCTTCCAAGATTTGAAGAGCTTGACACTACCAATATGCTCCTTCGTCAAAGGATCATCTTCCTTGGTTCTCAGGTCTTTCTCGTTTCTGGAAGCAGTAATACTTGGGAGTATGGGTGGATTTTTAGTGGAATTTACTCTTCTCGATTATTATAAAGATGAATCTTTCCAAATTATTTGAGGTGTGCTGGATTAGTTGTTGGGACCAAATTTTCACATTTATACCTCGCATGTTGCTCCCATATAGCAAGCCAATATTCAAATGACAATTTTGAGGGATATGTATTAGGGCATAATTGCGCATGTTAATTCATTATGTTAAGTTGTGTTTTAGGCAAAATAAGTCAGTGATTCTAGATTGATGTCTTTCCCCCTGATGTTTGATTTTTGAACTTTTAAGATAACATAGAGCAGGAGTTAAAAATTTTGGTTCAGATATCATTATTCTTTTTTTCTTCATTCTTTTTTTTAATGTGTTTTTTGGTTTCAATTGCCTCATTTATATCTAAATTTTATGATTAATGAGATCATTCAACTCCTTGAAACATGTCTGGTGATCCAATCTTGAGGATTCTCACAATTGTTGTTGTGGGAAAATTTGACTTTTTTAGGATTTCCTATTTAGCTAGAAAATCTCATGATCATGGAATCTCATTGTTTTTGTTTCTTTATCAGTTGTTAGGGCAATATATATATATAATTGACTCTCTTGTACTCTTGTAAACTAAGTAACGGAAAAAAAAAAAAAGAAAGATTTTCTCAAAGTTTGACAGTAAAGTCACATAAAATTCCATTTCCTCCTTGCCAATTAGATCACTTGACTTTTTTCCTTGCATTTTCTTGAGATCATAAGATCTAAGTGATGATCACTGTAGATTATCTACACGCCATCTATTGTGACTGCACTGCCTTTACTCACAAGGTTGCTAAAACTGATACATTTTTACTTCTTTTTTTCCATGTTATGCTGAACAGTTTGCACTCAGCAACAGTCCGTAAATTCAACATGTGATCCATGTCAGATTTTATTAAATGAAAACAATGTCTTCCGCATGCACCATTTAATATCATTCATGATGTGTTAGTAAATTCAACTAGTGTCTAACTCAAAAAGGAAGGGACTTGAAGCATAGCCCTTGCATATATCCATCTTTAAAGGAAAGTCTTCCATATGATCCCTGCAGTTCATACACAAGTATCTGTCCTTTTGAACACATCTGTTTAGGCACTACATATCTTGATAGGCTGACTCAAAAGTCAAAATACTTTATCAATTATGCATAAGTCTTCTGGTTGTAGAATTGGTTGAGAGAATGTAAATGAAATTTACTTGTTTGAAAAATCATGGTGGACAGGTAGATGATATGACGGCTGATTTCATAATAAGCCAGCTTTTGTTTTTAGATGCTGAAGACCCAAAAGAGGATATCAAGTTGTTCATTAACTCACCTGGTGGCTCCGTTACTGCTGGTATGTCCATAAATGTCATATGATCTGCATGAAATTATGTTCCTCTAATTTTCTCCTGTCTTTACCCATTTTGAATTTGGGTAAGTTTATGCTGCTTCTCCAGTCCCAAAATCCTGCTTTCATGGAGTATTGTTTTAGCATACTCAAAATGATAACTATTCGAATTCCTCATCTGGGAGGTATGTGTTCTTTGACAAACTTCGTGAACATATCTTGTCAACCTTCAAGTGGCTCTAATGGGTATTCCGATGCTATGTTAAAAAGCGTCCATTAACGCTTATGAACACTAATTCTCTGATTGTGGAACCTGCAAGATAATATTCCTTAGTTGGCTATCTATAGGACCAGGTAGAAAAACAGTTGGTTTATCTTATTCAGTTGTTGCGTAGAATTCATCACTTTAAAGACCTCCAGATAACTTTGTTGATTCCTAATTTTTTTTATCCCCTTTATGGTTGAATAAAGGATTGGGAATATATGATGCAATGAAGTTGTGCAAGGCTGATGTTTCAACTATTTGCCTGGGACTTGCTGCATCTATGGGAGCATTTCTTCTTGCTTCTGGTACTAAAGGCAAGAGGTTCTGCATGCCTAATGGAAGAGTGATGATCCATCAGCCACTTGGAACAGCTGGAGGCAAAGTAAGTTTTAGTACTTGCTTACACATTTGAGGCAATTGTTTGAGTTCCTCACAATGTGCATTCTGTATTATACGTCCTAGTGGTATCTATAACTGAGTTCCAGTTTCATAGACATAACAGGTAAATCAAGTGGAATCGTACTCACCTAAAAACATATGGCTTAGATTGAAATTTTGCATGACCCTGTATCTTAGTTTTCTATGCCAGTATCTCAAGAGTTTGAATATGAAGCACCACTAGTTTTTGTATGAAGAATATGTATGAACCACTACAAGGGCTGTTAATTCAGCTACAACAATTAATGTTGCATGCTGCATACAGCAATTACTTTTTGGTTGACTAATTGTGCTCTAGTCAAACTGCTTTAAACATGAAATGTTAAGGAAAAGAAATTACCTGTATTTCATTCAATATAGTTGGAGTAGCAGCGAATGTGTGTCTTTGAAGTGATATTTATCTCATTCCGGAGGTGCTTTATGAGGATCATCTTTCTATCTCTGACTTTTGTAACTATAACCATACACTAAAATACATTTTGAGTTTTTACCGGAAAGTTTTTACCTGAGTATTTTGTTGGAGAAGTTGGAATTGAATATGGCGTGCATATATGTTTGACTATATGCATATTAGAATAGTGATACTGATTTCTTGTGCAATTGCAAGGAATTGAACTGTTGTTTCTGTTTCTTTTCTGATTTTTTTTTTGGAATTGAGCTGTTGTTTTATGTTTCTTTTCTGACTTTTTTGTTCATGTTTGAGATGAAAGCTTTAAGTGAAAACATCAACATTCGGTTAGCAATTTCGATTTTACTAGAATACCAATTACTACCAAATATCCACACACACCTTTGAGTTTTGACTAGAATCTTTATTTTTGCTAACATATTTGAATTAATTTATGGATGAGTATTTAATTTGATGTGTTTTTAGCAATTTCTTAAGTGTATTTTTTTTATCAAGTTTCATATTTTTTCAGTCAACGGATATGAGCATACGCATAAGAGAAATGAACTACCACAAAATTAAGCTAAACAAGATCTTGTCAAGAATCACTGGGAAGCCTATTGAGCAGGTTCGCAATCAAATAAATTTCAGTATTTTCCTCCATTAAACATCTCATGATTATGGTCTGTTCATTTTGGATGATAACCCTTGTTTGTTCTGATTCCCTATCCTGTTTTAGATTGAAGTTGATACTGATCGAGACAATTTTATGAATGCATGGGAAGCAAAAGAATACGGGTTGGTAGATACAGTTGTTGATGATGGAAAGCCAGGACTAGTTGCACCTGTTGCAGATTTTGCTCCCCCACCAAAGACCCGAGTCTGGGATATGTGGAAAATCGAAGGGGGCAAGAAAGCTAGGAAAGGATTGCCCTCCGAACATAAATTTTTGCAGAATGGGCATGTTGGCGTCCAAGCGGCTGATGATAAAGCCATGGATGAGAAAAAGGAGTAATATAGTATTGCATTAGATTTTAAGCATGTTAGGTTCATCGTCTTTTTTCTCAAAAGGAGTATCAATATGTAAGCAAAAGGAGCCTTTATTTTTAAATTTAGTAAACAAATTTGTTTGCTTGAGCTTTTGATTTCGATTTTTTCTAATTTTCTTAACTTAGGAAAGCAATAAAATGTTGTTTTTATTTTTTATAATATGATTTACTATTAATTAAA
>JANKYE010000013.1:7676824-7686981 GCA_032467995.1 Erythroxylum dillonii
TTTCTAACCATCACCTTGAAGGAATTTGATGAAACTTCCTTCTAGATATTTGTTCCTCCTTGTCTAAATTTTCTAATAAAATCAACAATTATTCAATTTGGTTCCATATTCTAAGAGTTATTCACCAAACATTTCGCATACAATCCATCTTGTACCTTAACCGTCATTTCTATTTCTTTTCAATTTCATTGATTTTCCTTTGCTTTATGCATAAATAATTGCCAAATAATCATCGATAATTACTCATTTAATAGTCTTAACTTACAAAAATTTCGGGGTCCAACAGTTTGTACATTACTTGAAAGGTTATGCATGTAGATAAATGCTCTATTTTGTTTATTATGTTTTTCTATTTTTTTGAAAAATAAATAAATAATCATTAGGATAGTGTCAAAATGGTTACGATCAAGCCATTCATAGCAAAAAATCAAGGCATAAACTAGGAACAAACTAAATCAAATTATAAACTAAACACTACAAGAAATAGGACATTTGGCTACATTTTCTTATGCTAAAATTTGAAATTTGTAGCTAAAAGTTACAATTTTGTTACAAAATTTCAAAATCGTAGCCTATTAAATTAGTATGTCCAATAATAAAAATTTCACAGGTTTTTTTAACAATTAGTTACGTTCAGTATAGGCTATGTTTTATATTAGTAGTTAATAAGTTTTGGCCATGTTTTCCAACTATGAACAACCTTTCTTTGGAAAACTTTTTTATCCACAAAAAGTAATTTTTGCGCCTATTAACTTTTGGCTACATTTTTAACTATGAACCTAGTTTCGTAGAAAAAAATTTTAGCTATGAAAAAACTCAAACCTATTCTAGATACCAAAACTATTAGCTACATTTTAAAAATTTCGTAAGCAAATTTTTTTTGGCTACAATAATATTTTTGTAGTGTAAAAAAGAAGAATCCAAAAACAATGAAAATTATGTCGTTTTCTCTACTAAAACAACATCATTTTTTTTATATTGATAACCTAAAATCATCCATCTCCACTAGTTTTTCATTTTCTATCTTTGTATTTCAACTGCTCCAACAATGTCTTTGTCTTCCTTAAGTTAGGCAACATGTTTCATGTGTATTTTACATTTGATTTGCTTGTGTTTGTCGCTCTAGAAGGAGTAGAAGAAAAAGAGAAATGGCTTGATGAAAGAATTTTTGAAATTCAACACAATGCCTTCTACATACATCATGCTTTGGTACATTTTTTGATTTCAAGTATTGGCAAGTCTTATAATGAAAACTTTCAATACGACAAGTATATAGATCGTTATTTGTATTACAAAAGGTATCATTCCCAAAAGGATTAATAGACACCTAACATCTTGAATAAAACTTTGTCTAAGGTACTAAAGATTGACTTAACGTAAAATAAATAATTGAAATTGAAACAACTAATAAAACTAAACACGTAAATAATTGAACAATTAAGCTACCAATAAAATTAAGGTTGATTGAAGTTGAAGACTTAGGAATTATTTATTGTGCCCAAATTAAGTTCTAAAATTACATAGACTATCCTACTCGCAAGTATACGAGATAATTGTAGTGATACCTAGGATCATCTCCCATGGAGGTGAAATTGGTTAACTAAAATTATTTTTGAATTAAAAATAAAAACAATTCAATCTTAAACATTCTATCCCGATTTGTTTAGTGACAGCTTTAAAGAAAATCACAAAATTAGAATGAAAAGAAAAATGATTCAATCTCTTATGCATGATTAAAGGAAATGATTGGAAAGTTAGTTTACTAAAATTAATAGTTGGGTTCTAAATTAACTCGAATAATGAACTAATCTAACTTTTGTGTTCAACAAGTTATCATCCTAATTAATTATGAAAACCCAACTACTAATTACCACTTAAGTTAATATATTTCTAGTTCTTAACCTAAGCGCCCTTAGTTTCTCATTTCGTATTAAACTTTTTCTCTCGATCCTTCTTTTAATACTAAAATGATGCAAGGTTTGGTCATGTCGTTACATCCATTCAGCTTAGAAACCACAACAATTAATAAGACAACAAAACCCTAACTCATTAATGCATAATTGATTAAAATAACTACATTAATCCTCAAGGAAAAGATTCAGTCCATCATAGTATAAAAATGATTCATCATTCTCAAATACTTAAATCCCATATTCAAGAATAACAAAGAAATAAAACAATGAATACTGAAATGGACTATCAATCTTTAGCAAGGAAGATAAGTTCAAAAGACAAAGATAAAAGAGTTGTTATCAAAAGACAACGATAAAAGAGTTCAATAATTGTAACAGAGATGAAATAAGAAATGAAAAACAAAATAAACCCTTAGATGAGAAAGCCGGTGGTGGATCTCCTGCCCAGCTTAGAACTCTGACGTTGGCTCTCGCTTCTGCCTCTACTCTACTCCTCACCCGATTGCTCCTTGTTATGCTCTTCTTCTTTTTCCTTCCTCTACTCTCTTGTTTTTGTCTCTATCTTTTCGCCTCACCTCTCCCTCTGTTCTTTTTGTTCCAGTCGAATCTGTCTCCACTATGAGTGAAGAGTGAATAATTAGTATGTCCTCTCCGCCACCACGCTCTCTTATGTCTATTTGAAGTATGCTCCTAGGTCTAGGGTTTTGTGCCCCTTCAACTTGTATATGCCATGTAGATTAAATGGAATGTTGTTTGCTTTGCATGAAAAGTCACGGTTGTGACTTAACATGTCACAACCGTGACATGTTTAATACCATACACAGTTGTGACTTAACAAGTCACAAACGTGACCTTGTGACTTAGCATGGCTGGATGAAGAAACGTGAAGCATGCAACTGTTGGAAGAAGAACGTTGCAGGTGGCAAGATGAGAGAATGATACCTAGTGAGGTGAAGAACGAGAAGCCTGTAGCTGGCTGGATGAACAAGTTGTAGTTAGCATCATGAGCATTCATGGGAGTTGCATGGTGTTGGCATCACTGTGATGTATAGCAGCTAGAAACATACATGGGAAGCTTACCGTGAGAAGCATTGGATGTGATGTAAACGTGAGAAGGCATGAGCTAAAGTGAGTGTGACATGCAATTAACTAATGTTTCATGCAATTAACATGAATGACCATGCCATTAACTAATGTTTCTTGCATTTAACGTGAATGAACATGCCATTAACGTGTGACACCCATTTTCATACACAATTCTACTTGTTTTAAGTCATCCCATCTTTCATTCTTTTATGTGTAAATCTTCTTGTCTTTCACACCATATTCACAAAATAATCCAATTAAGATTCAAGCAACATCCGCGCCATTTTCACTTAATTCATATTAAAATTGAATTAAATTACAATCAATTTCAACATATGGATGTAAGCAAAATCAAACAAAATTAGACATAATAATTCCCCTACACTTAAACTATGCTCGTCTCTACGCAAAACAAAGAACACTAGACTATCAAGCACAAGTAATGAAAACAATTATTTTCCCAATTAATAATCAAAGATAGCAATGATCAATTCAGCAAACACAATTTAAGAACTTAAAACTCATAATATTCCGTGAATAAGCTATTCTCTGCATACTTAGCCAAAATTAACAAATATTTCAACTCAAAGATCATTAACAAGTGTGATAGACACTCACTCCACTTTCCATCCTCTCAAGCATTCAAAGGTAGTATATATTCACTTATTATTCATTTCATGTAAGGCATCTACCATAGGCTTGCTTACTAATCCAATCTCCACCACTCATATCAAACACAAACATTAATTCAAAGGTCTTCATTTCGGTTGTAATGGGGCTAGGCTAAAGGTAGAAAAAAGGAAAATTGTAGTTTAAAACCATAGAACTAATTTAACATTTAAAGTAATATAGAAAAATAAAGCATAGAATACTCAATATTTTCTTATTAATTTAACAATATTAGCACTCCCCCTTTTTCTCTCCCCTCTTTCTTTACATTTTCTACTTATTTTTTGTTCTTTCCTTTTTTTCTATTTCTCTTTTTTTACTTTAATTTTCTTTTCTTTTTCTTTCCTTTTTTCATTCATTCATTTATTCCACTTATTTATTTATGTATCTAAAACAAAGAAATCAAGAGAAGAGAAATATAGAGGAGAAACAAAATTTTCTATAACCATACCCATCCTTAATGCAATAGCCAACTATATGTTGTGATTACCCCACACTTATTCCATAAACCTAATTATACCCATTTAAATGCTCAACTTGCCTTATGGTAGGTACAACGAGGAGGATAAATAATCAAGGTCGAGGCTTATATTTGGGTTTAAAGAAAGAAAGGGTTTCATGTTAAGCTCAAAGAGGGTTCACTAAAGGTAACATTATGGTGGCCTTTTAAGCAAAAGGGGTAAATCCTAATTACCTTCATCATTTCAACATATGCACAAGATTATGTGATCTCAACTAGTATTTTCAATCAAGTTCTAGAGTTCCTTAATTATGAAAGAACACTCTCAACAAAAAATACTTGAATTTGGTGTTTAATATTATAAAAAGGCTCAAATTCTTACCAAATGAAAAGTACCATTCATTTATCACAACAAGCTAATATCCTTTTAATCAAAATCAAAATCAATCAGTCTAAGCATGTAAGTGTAGTCATTCACTCATATTATGCATTTTAAATCCTGATCGAGTTTATTTTATGACCATGTATCTCTAACTATTAAATGGGGAAAACACATATAACAAACACTTTTTTTTACCATTACTTCCCGCCCCCCATCATGATTAAATGTCACACTATTCCTAATGTGATACATAAAAGTAAAAGAGGGGTCTATGAGAAAAGACAAAAATTAACACAAATAAGGACAAGCTTTAAAAAGTAAAAGACATTAAACGAACAAGCCTCAATGAAAGGGATAGAAATATGATACAAATATGGGGGTGATCATTGCGTTGATCTAGTGTGGAGCATAGTGTACTGTATTGAGGAATTAATACAACTACAAGGAAAACAAATAGAAGAGACGGAAGAGTAAGCTTACGCACACAAAGAAAACAAATTAAGTTAAGGTTCACTAAGAAAAATAACAGTCAACAGATAATTGAAAAAAAAATAGAAATGAAATGGTTTACTTCTTTAACATCTTGTAACTAAATGCATTAATGGTCATGCTCAAGGTGGGTCGCTCAAAGTGATTAATTCCACCATTTCCTCCTTTTCATGTGGATTCGTCTCCAATAATTTTGCAAACACTTCCTTAGTTGCATCCATTAGCAATTGGTAGCATGTATCACTCTCTATAACCAAGTCTAGCTTCTTTTATTTTTCTTCATGCAAGACAAAATGAAAATCCCCAAAATTAACTTGATCAACAAAAGAATAGTCTTCAGAAACAATAGAAGTAGGCATAGTTTGAACATTAAAGATTGAAAATTCTACTGTTTCTGCTAAGATGATCATGACTAATTTCCCATTCTTCACATCGATCACAGTGTTAGTGGTGGCCACAAAACAAAAGACATCCCTAGGAGTATGGAGTGCTCCTTTTCTTTCTCCTTCACTTTCCCCATGTCTAGGATAATAAAGTCTACAAGATCAATCGATCCTCCAACTTTCACTAACACGTCCTCCATTATTCCTTTCGAATAATGGATTGACCTATCAGTTGATTGTAAACATATATTCGTAGGTCTTAACTGTCCTAGATCCAATTTCTCATAAATAGAGTGAGGCATAAGGTTTATGCTTGCTCCAAGATCAAGCATATGCTTAACCTTACCACCATTACCCATTGATACTTTCATGGTAAAACGTCCTGGGTCTTTAAGTTTAGGGGGTAAATGCAGCTGCAGAATTACACTTGCTACTTCTAAAACTAGCACCTTTTTGTTAGGCTTAAACTTTCGTTTTTTAGTGCTTAGTTCCTTGAAGAACTTGACATAAGTCAGAATGTTCCTAATCACATCTAACAAGGGCAAATTAACATTGACCTTAGAAAGCACGTGCGATATAGATAGGAAAACTACTCATCTTTTTTCGATTCCTTAAGGGAACTTGGATATGGAATTGGTGGTTGATAAGGTTCCATTGCCTTATGCAGTTTTTGTCTTTTATTGTCCTTGGTGTCATGCTTAACTTGTTCACCCTTTTTAATATGACTTGAAGGGTTTCTCCTATTGCTTTTCTCATTTCGCTCATTTTTTCTTGGTAAGGCTTTCCTTCTCTTAATTTTCAGCATCAGACAGCTTAAAAGGAAACTCAACATGATTATCAATCACTTTACCACTTCTTAGAATAGTGATTTCTTGGGCTTGCTGAGGTTGATTAGGCAATTTTCCCTTTTGATTGTTGTGCATTTGAGTAGCAAGTTGCCCTACTTAGATCATAATCCTCTTCATAGACACATCCAAAGAGTCAAACCTTTTGTTGTTTGTTTCCTGATTTTGAGTTGTGACTTGAATAAACGCATTCAGGCTTTCCTCCAAGGAAGGCTTACTAGGCGAGTTTTGATTTGAGGATTTCCTTTGGTAATAATTTGGCCTCTGAAAATTTTGGTATTGTTGTTGATGTTGCATTGGTTGATTGGTGGTCTTCCATGAAAAATTGGGGTGGCTTCTCAAACCAAGATTGTTGGTGTTGAATACGGATCATTTCACTCCATTGATTGAAAACCGTTAAGTGCATTCATTTGTTCCTTCCTATTAAAAGGTTCATAAGAATATGTATAAACATTTGCTCCATGACTACAAGTTCCATAGATACCATACACCTCTTGATTTGGAACGTTTTTGGGTAGCCTTGTCGTTAGCATCTTCACATACCTCGTCAACTCAGCTAAATATATAGCCAATTCTTGATTCGAGCTCACTTCATAAACTTCAACTCTTCTTTCCCTCATGCTCTTTTGTTGAGAATTATCCCCTAACATTTCGAAGATTTCGTATGTTTTTTCAGTCTTCCTCTCTCCTACAGCTCCTCCTATTGCATTGTCCATAGTGTACTCGCACTATTACGTCAACCCATCATAAAAGAATTGGTTTAACATGTGAAGCAGCAAATGATGGTGTGGACATTGTATCAGTAAGAGCTTAAAGCTTTCCCACGCCTCGTGGCATCTGAGTGAAGGTAGCTATATTTGTAGTACCCCACTCCTATAGGGCGTAGTCCTGAACAAACCAACAATATTCAAGAATACACTCTACAAGGGTGGTGTATTAGTACAGTCAATCAATCACAACCATTAAAAAATTTTCACACATCATATGCATATTCCGAAAAACCAATAATCAATTTCAGCCCATTTTATTCATAAACATTTTCAATCACAAGTGTTATAGCCACTATACATATCATCATAATTTCAGTAGTCACTTGGGCCCATTACAGATACAAAACACTTTTAGTCATAATGGCATTACATTACATAATCATTCACATATACATTGTACAATACTTGTGAATACACATTTTGATACAAAATAAAATACATATGCAGATGCAAACTGATCTCAACCTCTATCTCTTACTCGAATGCAGTGGCTAGACTCCAATTTGTCTAACTGGAGATCTTCTTTAAGCCTGAAAATTGTTGCAAATATTGGGTTGAGTTTTTCGAACTCAGTGAGTAGACCATCCTCAATGGCTCACTCAATCACATAACACATCAATTCATATACTCACAAAATTCACATCACTTCGTCAATTCAACATGTTGAGTCACACACATTTCATATTCACTTAAATCATATTTCACATTCAGAAATCATTCAAACTATTTATTTCAATCATTTAAATCATACATATCAAATGCATATGTAATGCTCACGAGACTCACTTTCAATTGTTATTGTTGTGACAGTGTGCGCATAACTGTCCCATATCCATTGTGGATACTGGGCTTATTAATAACTTTCCCTTATTTGTTAGGGATACATGGCTCATTTTACATAGTGTGCTAGAGGCTCTTACCACATTTTGAGCTTTAAGCTCTTTTTCACTTTCTAAGCTTTAAGCTCTTTTTCGGTGGCTACTCTAGTCACAACAACCTTTATGTTGTCATTTATTCATGTAATGAAATGCATCACATTCACATATATTTAATCAGTTAGTTGATTTCAGTTTCATATTCACATTCACATTTATCATCGAACCTTGGTCCGGCATTTAACAATAATGTTAAGTATCACTTATTCATTCAAATTCACATTTAAGGAGCACTTCCAATGATTTTTACATGCATCAAACGACTTGGACATCTATTATCTAGAATCAACACATTCACATCAATCATATCAATGGTAATTCAATATAGAAATTTAAAATAGAACAAACAATGAAAATGAGACCATCTAGGTCGACTCACAGTATGCTCCAGATTAGCATTAGCTTTCATAATCCAAAAATGTCTAGATGCGAATGTTCTATCCTGTATATCAGCATCATGCAATACACAAATTGCACACACATTATTAATTACACAATCTTATGAATACTCAATCACATACATATGCATATGTGTTGCGTATAATGCATGCTCAAAGACAATCTCGGGTATATTACCTAAATTCACATCTTATGTTCATTCTCATTTCATAAATCATATACGTCTAATTGAACTTAGGTTTACACTTCATTTGTACATGATCATTCTAAGTTCACCATTCAATCCTTATCCTTTGTATGTGTCTAGCGTATTCGTAGGCTTATAACTCAAGAACACTTGGTTATTCTAATATCATAAATCAATTTCTTGTCATTTCTTTTATAACATTATATGCTCTCATAATACCCAATTCTCATTCACATTTACTTAATACATATTACTCAACTCCTTTGAATCATAACTACAATCATATGAACATCTTTATTCCCATTATACTCATGCCTTTGGTACTTTGATATCAACAATTCATTCACTAAGTTATAACCTAAATTATCACTTCATACATATTACACATTTAGTCACTTAATCTAAGCATCATTCTAGGTTCAATTCAAGCTCCATTCAAGCCTAAATTAAGTCCAAATGGGTAGTGAATGTTCATTAGGCGAACTTCATGTCTACTGGGCAAACATTCTTAGGTTTTCCAGTTTTCCAGCTCCGCCCATGTCCGTTTGAAGGGACATCATGTCTGCTGGGCGAACATTCACGGGATACCTATAAAAATGTGAAATTTTGACCCTTTAAATAGCAAAATCTCTCCTCGGGGTCTTTATAGAAGTTGTAGAACTTGAAGCCCTATTTGAAAGCATACTTAAATCATCCGACATACATAGCAAAAGTTATGCCTCTTGCCCCAAAATCTATCCAATTGCGTCCATATTTTCTAGATTTCTAACTCTTTACTTACTACATTCAACATCTTATGCTTGGTCTATCATTTCTAATTTAATTACTCATCATTTCCCCATCATTCTTAAATCCATTTCAGCTCAATATTATCCATAAACAAATTAGAGTCCATGATTGATCATAAACACTAAAAACAAAAAATATACATATATACATTCATCATCAACTTTCTGCATATGCTCAACTTCATTTTGACTTTCATTTCACTTCTAACTATCACCTTAATTCTTCCCATTTCAAGACACCACATTACTCCCTTTCTTTAGCTCTAGACTCATTTTCGTTCATCTCCAAAACCCAAAGAGATCCACATTAATTTTAAACACCAAGAAAATAGAACATAAAATCCATTATCTATCAAATTTTTCTGCACTTTTTCCTATACCATCTTTAATGATCATTCTAACTCAAATCATCTCAACAACAACTTATGAAATATTGATTATCATATATATAAAAGCAAGACATGAATCTACCCACATTTCTCATTCACATTTTAACATGTACCCATCCTCATTTTATGATCATTTAACTCTTAACTATCATCAAAACATGTTTCATTCAATAAATAAAGAAGAGTAATGCCTTATATTTCTTTTCTGGTGACTTTAGAGGTTCTATCAAACATTCTAAAATGTAAAAGTCGTGTAGCATCCCACCTTCGCAAGACCCGAACCTGACATCGACGGTGATATCCGAGTCCGTGCTGGCGAAGGTAGCATGCTAAACCAGTCAATCACTCACATATCGGTTTTTTTTTTGTGAAACACTTACATTGCAGAAATCCATTTTCAGTTTGGGCCTAATAAAGTTAAAAGTCGATAGTACATTGTTTTCAATGCAGTACAATCAAAAC
>JANKYE010000013.1:7693759-7709505 GCA_032467995.1 Erythroxylum dillonii
TCCTTTTCCCTCTGCACCTTTATTCCTTCTAGAATATACTTGAAATGGTCTTGGGCCTGCGTCTCCTTGTCTATCACCTTTTGCTACCAATCTTGCCTTGTATCTCTCGAGCGTTCCATCAGAATTATACTTGACTGTGAACACCCATTTGCATCCTACCAACTTCTTTCCAGCCGGAAAAGCTACTTTTACCCATGTCTGATTCTTCTTAAGAGCATTCATTTCCTCCAAAACTGTTGCCTTCCATTCAAGAACCTGTAAAGCTCCTTGTATAGACTTTGGAATTTCCACATGATTAAAATGTGAGATAAAACAAGAAAAAGAAGGAGACAAAATTTGAAGAGATACAGAGTTAGACATAGGATATTTGATAGTGCATTTCTTAACTCCTTTTCTAAGGGCCACGGGTAAATACATATCAGACTTAGGAAGATCAAGATTAGACTTAATATTTAATGGAATAGGACAAAGAGACATTGTACCTAGTCGTGGGCCTTTTTCTGCGCTATGCATAGGCATGGCTGGCTATATTGCTTTTGATAGGAGCTTCCTAGAGTATGTTTGACCAAATTTCTTGTCATATTTTGGAGTCTGTTGTGTGGCATCATGGTTTCTAGTTATGACAGATTCATTATCCAAATTATTTGCGTTTAAATTTGAATCATTGCCTTGACTGTTTTCCTTTTCCAAATTGTTTTCCTCTTCCAAATTATGGTTGAAATTCTAAAAATGATTTCCCAAAGATTGAAAATTCACACTTAAAAAAATCCAAAGCAGCCATACTTACCACCGAATCTTCCTGACTGCCCCTGACCGAATACTCCCCCTGAAGAGGAGGAGAGAAAAAAAAAAGTGTTTTTAAAAAAAATGGTGTCCATGGTTACAATTTTTTTAAAAAAAATTGGATCAAAACATTTGTGGTCTCTTTTGAGAGGCTGAATACCATAAAAAGGCACACTTGCTTTAGGATAAGGTTTGTTCTTATTTTTATCTTGATTGGAGACAAAAACAATGCAACCGAATACCTTGAAACACTTTTTAACTTATAATAAGAATTTTGTACAGCCATACCTGAATGCAATCCATCTTCAAAGTAGTACAACCCTCCACATTCCTTAGCACTGCCAATCATCGTCCCCATAGCCAGGTCCTGGAAAAAACACACAGAAGAGGAGAAATTAGCTTGACAGTTAAGGACACGGGTGAGTTCACTGATGGACAGCAAATTGCAAGACAATTTAGGCACATGAAGGACATTGTAAAGGATAATTTTGGCTGAAATTTTAACAGTTCCACTGCCGACAATGGCAGCAAATGTGCCATCTGCAATTTTGATTTTTATTTCCTGCAGTGGGGTTATAAGAAGAAAAAAATTGAGAGCAATATGTCATGTGATCGGTAGCCCCAAAATCTATGAACCAAGGACCAAAAGATTGATTTGAACACACAAAGGAATAAAGAAATACCTTGCTGGGCTGAAGCACAAGAGGAAGAGGAGTTAAGAGAAACTTTTGGAGAGTTAAAAAGCCTATACAAGTGTTGGAGTTGATCCTTGGTGAAAGGCACTGGGTTTGAAGAAGTAGTTTGCTCTTAAGAAGATTCAGCCACAGCTGAAGGAGCTTTCCCGCCCCCTTCTTTTTGTTTTGAGGCGGCTTCCCATGGAGTTTCCAACACTTGTCCTTTGTATGCCACCACTTGCCACAAAAATCACAAGAAAATGGTTTTTCTTGTCACTACCACCATCAACGCCCTTGGAAACTAGCGCCGCGTTGTCTCCATTTTGTGTCAAGTGGACAGGTTTATTCATCACATATTTGCGGGCTTCCTTTTGGCGTAGTTAAGAAAACACAACTCGTATTGAAGGTAAAGGCTGGCGGCTAAGAAGTCAGCCCTTGATTTTATCAAAGCCGTGATTGACTCCAGCAAGAAACATGAAGACACGATCATCTTCCTCTCTTTTTTTGCCCTTGCAAGATCTTTAGGGTTCTCCCATGCATCATCATAACACAAATACAATTCTTGCCAAAGAGAGAGCATTTCGTTGAAATAAGTTGTGACATCTCTATCGCCTTGTTGAGAGAGCCACAGCTTCTTTTTCAATTCAAAAATTTGAGAAGAATTCCCAAGATTAGAGTATGTCTCTCTAACAGTATCTCATATTTCTTTTGCATCCATGTATATGAACGGACAACGAATCAGTTCTTCCATGGAATTTAGCAACCATCCCGTAATCAGAGAATTCTCAGAATGCCAGTGCCTGAATGTAGGATCGGTTGCTGCTAGTTTTGGCTCCTATCTAGTAAAAAAAAATCCAAGTTTTCCTCTACCATTTAGGGCTAGTTTGACAGACTGAGCCCATTCCAAAAAATTCTGACCATTAAGCCTCACCACTGTAATCTGCATGGATGGCAATGTAGCAACATCCAAACTGGCCGGAGCAGAGGTGACAACTGGTTGGTCGATTGGTGGACAGGATGTATTGGAGGTACTAGAGATTGTTGACACGATGTGGCAGGAAAAAAATGGAGGAAGGATTTAAAGGAAAAAAATAAATCCAAAAATCTGGAAAAAAATCAGATAGTAGGCAGGAAAAAATCTGACTTAAAGGATGAAGAGAACCAAAAAATCGAAACTGTAGAGAAAAGAAATCAACTGCAGAATGCTGGACACTGAGTCGGCAACCGCAGGGAAAGAGAAAAAAACCCTAGTGCTCTGATACCATGTAGTTTTGAGGAATAAAATTATTTTATGATTATCATAAAAAGGTTACTGAACTGTAGTATAAATACAATGTAGGAATCACCAAAAGAAGGAAACTACTAACTAGGAAACTAAATAAACTAATTTATAGCTGTATCTACTCACTAATTACAGAATATTTCCTTTCCTTTTATATCTAAACCGATAGATAAAAATTACAATAATGTAAACTACAATATATTTTGATAATTGGAATTAAGATTTTTGATGCTTGTGATAGGTATTAGGAATTTACAATTTAAAGAACCTACAAAAGTTAGTTACTACCTACCTTGTGCAGTTAGATACACCTCAGAAGAGTTATTCAGCAAAAGATATTTCTTGGTATGGGCTGCGTTGGATTATCAGCTTTATCTTGATGGAACTATTAACACATTTATTCTACTATAATGCCTTCGCAATGAGGTCAGTCTTTCAGAAACCTTCGTTTTTCTTCCTATGCAGTCTATGTTTATTGATCCCTTTTCTTGTTAAACAGTGGGCCCTGGAAAATATTGTCTCCTCTGGATATATTTATCATTGGATACGGGGTATGGCACATTCTTTCTAGAAACAAAAGTTTAAGCATGATTGATTTCTTTTATTTGCAATGAAAAGGAATTGATTTGAACTTGTAAAATATTGAGCCATGTAGCAGATGGCTTTAGTGATGACCTAAGTTTTATAGTACTTTACAATGCATGCATGGATGTATACATAAATGATACTTTGTCAAAGTATTTATCCTTGGTTTTTGAGAAGGCTGGTTGAACTCTTAAAAAACAAATTCATAACTCCTTAATATAAAGATTCTGCCAATTCCGAGTCTTTGAAGGATGATGTAATTGGGACACATTGTGTCATCTTTCTTTCTGCCTGCCAAAGACCGTTGGAGTTGCCAAACATGTTGGTTAGTGAAAATCAAACTTCAGAATCATACATTGGAAGATAGATTGGAATTAACTGTTATACTTTCACATTGTTAATCTCTTTAAGCTACACTGCAGGTCTCGAACCATACGTGGCTAAAGTTTTTCCTTATGTGGCACTATTTTTGATCTCTTTATGGTACACTGCAGGTCTTGAACTTTATGTGGCTAAAGTTTTTCCTTATATGGCGCTATTTTCGATTCTGGTCTCTGGTATGAATCCTGAGTTTCTATGCTCAAATCAGTCCTATCTGTTCAGTATAACATGATAGAAATCTCTAATTTTATCAAAATGTCTGATGGAACTTAATAGGAAGAACACTTCTAAATAACTATCTTATTTCAGATTTGTGGTATTGAGGTCCCTGAGAATATGCCAAGGTGTATTAATAACTGTTACAACATGGAGAGCTTCTGGAAAAATTGGCATGCTTCATATAATAAATGGCTTGTGAGGTGAATGTTCAACTTATTGAGCTTTTTCCTAACACTATTTTGAGAAAAATGTCTTCTTCACAGATCGTATTATGATGTTAGGTACATGTATATTCCTCTTGGGGGATCTCAGAGAAAACTGCTCAGTGTATGGATTATATTCACATTTGTAGCCATATGGCATGATCTAGAGTGGTAACTTGTTCTTTTGTCAAATTATCTTTCTGATCACTTGGTTAATCTGCACATAAATACCTTTTACTTGTCTCATATGTTGTTCATCTTGGCCTCAGGAAACTTCTCTCATGGGCATGGTTAACATGCTTATTTTTTATCCCAGAAATGTTGTTGAAATCAGCAGCAAATACTTTACAGGTGAGTTATCTATTTTAAGGTTGTCATAATCTTGATATCACTATGTTACCACAATCTGATCAGTGATTGCAGTGTAGTTTCTCTGGGATTGTGGCCAAGGGCTGCATTTTTTGGTGGCCAAATGGTGCCAAGTTGTTAGAACAAAAGGCCAAGGAGTCATTAAACTTGCATACCTTTTGCCAAAACAATACGCTGTAAAATGGTTATGCTTAGGTATTTGAGGTCAAGGATAGGAATTTCAACAAATATGGACCTCACAAAATGGAAATCTGGACATTTAAGCAAGGGTCTCGTGATGAGGTGTTATTGGAACTGTGTTTTGCTTCCTATCCTATGTTCAGCTGGAGAGAAATCTTAAGTTACCTTTCTGCTCAATATTCCATGATAACTTACATTAGGTTCAACTTTGGGTCTTATGGGTGACTCATTATTTGGGAGCTGGTTTCCACTTTGTCTGTTCTTGTAAAGGATCACTGTAGTATCTTATCCTTATCGACTTACAATACTATTACTTGGACCTCTAACATTGCAGTTGAACAGTATGGTTATAATAATTAGGGTCACCAAATTTTATGGGCTCTACGACCACAAAAGATAAATTATATAATAAGAGAGGATATAGCTTTCAGCTAATTAATTTTAAATATTTATTTTATTTTCCTACTTTGAGGGATCTCACACAATTTATATCTTGCCCCTGTAATAACTTGTTGACGAAGCAAATACCTGTCATGGCTGTACTTTTGTTTTTTCAGGGAAAATGCTATATTCTAGTTTCTTTTGGAGTTATTATTTTCACTTTTGCTAAAACTATTGTTCTGTGATTTTTCATATTCATGTTCTTTCCAGGTGGAGAGTTCTTTCCAGAAATTTCTGTTTCGTGAATTTAGTGCACTTGCGGGTGCTGTGACTATCACATGTCTGATGGTATGTCCACCAATATGTGAAATATTTATGAATATTTTATAACTTGTTTGTCGATCCTTCAGTATTGAAATTATGATGCTCTAAAGCCTTGTTGGTTTCGTATTTTCTCTGTTAACATTGCAAGATAAAATCCTAAAGCATCAAAGTAGGTAGATGGATCAGGACGTTGTCTTTTCTCAAGTGAATGTTATTGTATCATCAATGCTGAATATCTACGTGTTTGATCCCATTGAATGCCAAATTTCTGTCATCCTTTATTTCTTAGTCTTTACATCGAAGCAAAATATGTTTGCAGTGAAGCATCTGATCCCTTATGCAGGTTGCAAATCTTGTTGGTTATGTGATTGGACCCTCAGGTGTTAATTGGTTGATTTCAAAATTTCTTACAAGAGACGGTACGTGTCTTTTGTGTAACTTCTGTACTAATATCTGATGTCTTTGAGCAAATTTAGTTTAGTCATCCTGCAATGTTCTCTTGTGTATGCTCTTTGTAGGATTGCCAGTGCTGGGTGGAATGTTTTTGTCATTTTATGTTGGAACAAAGGTAAAGAATGTAATACACCACCAGTCTAATCATAAACTATTCATGATTGCATTTGCCAGTGTGAGTTGATCTTTGGTTGAAACCTAATTGTTTGCAGATTATGTTCCACATTGACGATGTAAAGCAAAGGAAGCCCTAAATCAAAGTGTCCTATGAGGTTCTTCCTCCTTCCAAAACTGCTGACTGCCGCTTTTGTTGATATCTTGTATTCTTTGTGTATGAAGGAAATCTCTGGCCAGAAGAGCAGGAATATCAAGTTACGACATGAGTAGAACAGACTAGCCCTGAACCAGATCATTTAGGTAATACTTTGTTAACAAATGCAGACTCTTAGTGCGGCTTGTTTAGAAAAGAAATCAATGAGAAGCCATCCTTTTCCGTTGATGGTGATGCTGAGTGTTGACACCTGGCAGTGTCCTCAGTTGGAAAACGTATTTTTTCCGAAGACATGGAATACGTGCAATGTGTCCAACTGGGGTAAGGTAATCCTCTTTATTAACTTTCCAGTCAAAGGTAGAGAATCACTTGCCTCCATAAGATTAAGGTCGGAGAGGGTTAACAATGGTTTATGTGGGATAATTTGAAAGCTGAATATCAGACTGTTCAACCGCACCATGGTCGACATTTACATAAATGATTCTTAGCGTGATACAGGTTGAATGGTCTAAGCAAAGTAACTATAGAATTGTCTATGCAGCAACTTAGCAGCCAATATTGTTTCATCCAGGAGTTTGCTCGAAAATTCTGAAGTGACAAAAGTACATGATAATTCTAACCTGTTCTAGATTTTCAATAATCTAACAAAAGTACAAGATGGTTGAAACCTTTTATTTGTTACTATTCTAATAGTCTCTCCCACGTACACCCAGTTCTTGGGGTAATGAAATACAAACTTTAATTAGATGAATGTGATACAAATCACGTATTGTGTAAATCGAGGTAGTGAATTAGGTGTAATTATTATCTGTAAGATTCAATGTCTTTATTCTCAATTAGTCATCTCCAAAATTTTAAGTGACTATCACAAGCTTCATTTTGCAGTTTCCTGAATTTAGAGGCATTTGGGAGAGGGCAGGGACCTGTTACACCAATTGGACCACCCTTCACCCTTCACACTTTCCTCTTCAAGTAAAAAGATTAAGAGGAAATGCATATACTTAAGTTTTCATCAGTTAAAATCATAGATATCTTTACTTTTTTAAATTGTGATATTTCACCTAGTGATATAAACAATTAAGTTTCAACTAAGATAACTTGCAAAAGGTTCAAGTAAAAAACCTTAGAAAATGGTGTTATAGAATGTAACTAGCACTAGATTCAGAAGTAAATTGATGTTGATCTTTTTTGAGTTTGCTTTACAGAGAAATAGAAGCAAACTAGTGCCAGAATTGAACCTATAACTGGTATCAGACTTTACTTTGTTACCCATACTAAAAGTTTTTAAAAACAATTGGCATCAATGTGCTTCCTAGATAGGTGCCAAACACGCGTTTAAGTTGTTAAAGTTTTGTTAGTTCTAGTTGTTTCTTTTAGAATTCTAGGTTGTTATTTTCTTTTAGAATTCTACTTTTCAGATTTTATGCCCATAAGAGGTTTTTCTATGAATGCAACTAATATATTTTCCTTATTATTTTTGAATCAAAAACTTTTGGAGAGTGTCCTTCAATCTTTTAGAATATTCTTATTTTAAATTTACTAGAAACTTAGGATCTTATCTAGCTTTTTGTTAGCAATCAAAATCCATAATCTTATCACTTCCAATCCCTTCTTTTCTGGAGTGTGGCAATTCATATCTTTCCTATAGTGTTTTCATGTTTGTATACTTAATCCATAAACTTAGAATGGTCCTTGTTCCTATCATATTAATATTGAATCTCATCAATCTTGCTAGTAAAGTCAAATCAGAATATAGTATCAGAGCACAATTCTATATTTAGACTTGTTCTTAATATTATTGTTAACGTTTTCAATATTCCTGAGTCCTTTTACCATACATTCAGTTTATATGCTCTTGTTGTTTTAAGATTCGTTAAGAACACTCTTTCAAACAAAAAAATAAAGATTCGTTAAAAACAATTGCTCCTAAGAGTCTTGTTATTATTTCTTGATTTTTCACATTAATTAAAAAAAACAAAAGTTGTTAGTCACAATAGAGCCATAAAAAGTGTCATATGAAGCTTACATTGTAAGGGGTGTCTAGTTGCAATATTTATTACAACTAATTGCTCTTCGATAAGGATACATCAAACATACTATATTTATTCATTGTTTAAATTTCATTATTGTTTAATTCAAACTTGTTTAGTTCTTTTTTATTAGGTCTAATTGGGTTCCTTTGCACTCAATTTCCTATTTTGAGTTTTCTTGTTCACAGGCCTCTAGTTTCTTTTTTTTTTTAATGTTTCCTATCCAAATTTGCTTCTTTGGAGGTATTTGCCAAAAGGGGAAGATTTAAACTATTTTTTTGGATTTAAATTGTCTAATTTTCAAAAAATTTTAGTCAAGTGATTAAGTTGTGTCGAGTGAAAATTTCAGAGAAACGAGTGAGGGAGTGTTTTTATTACTAACGCCCAATGTAGGTACTTTATGACTCAAACTTCAAGAAAACAAATCAAGGATGATTAAAAGAGGAGGAAAATGTGGAAGTGGATCGTGATTCTTCATGAACGTCATCAAAGGCCAATAAGACCAACTTATTTAACAATTCAGTGAAGTTAAGGATAACTTGTAAAAAGATGAAGCTGCCATAGTTAGCCTACATCATAATGTACCTCCAGTTGTTTAAATGGGTAACTTTCAGGTGTATGATAAGGTTAAGAGTGCTCTAACTATATGAGAGAGCTAAACTTGGGACGGTCAAGAGGAAGAACAAAGAGACGAGAAGGGGGTATATTCAATTTGGATATAAAAGAGGACACGAGGAAAGAGCAAAAAACAAATTTGGTAGATCAAGATGACGTTACCACCTTTCATAGGGAAGATAGATTAAGATACTTACTTAGATTGGGAGAAGCATATGAGCTAGTTTTCGATTTTTATAAATTTTTGGAAGAGAAAAAGGGTAAACTGGCTATTGCAAAATTGAGTTTTGTTGTGGATTGGTGGGATCAATAAAATCTCTCTAGGAGGAGGAATTGAGAACTACCCGTTAAAATGTAGTGGGGAGATGAAGATAGTGATGTGGAAATGTTTTGTACTAAGTTCCCCCTATAGGAATTTCTATCAAAGACTGCAAACGTTTACTTAGGTTCCAAAAATTTGGAGGAGTATCATAAGGAGGTTACCATGGCTAGGGTAAACATAGTGGCTTGATTTATTTGTGGATTAAAATTAGAAATTGTCAATATCATGGAGTTACACTATAGCCGCGCGTCAAAATAAAATAACTAGACTACTATTATAGCAGTGGTGAGTCTAGGTTGATCCCACAAAGAGTGTGTGAAGTTTAAGAAATGAAATTAATCGGTCTTTACACTTAACAGGGGATTTTGGATTTTTGAAATAAGAAAATAAAATAAAATAAACTAATAAAAAAAATTAAAGAAAACATGCAAAAATGATAAATGTGGGGAATTTGGTAGGGGCCTGGTTTTTTGGTTCAATCTCAGCCTATACCCTAATCAAGCATAATTTATTAATTTGTTGTTTTATAACCTCTCCTAGCAATTATTAATCACAAGTTAAAATTTAACCTGAGTTTTTCCTTAGGTTTTATTTAATTAAAATACGATCGTTAATTAAACCTAACCACCGAATAACCTAGAATATAATCTCTAGATTTAATTAAGCAGTAGCATTACGAATTAGGAAAATCAATTAATCAGGGCAACAACCACATACGATGCGTCATTTAACCTAGGTCATGTTATCCTTAATGACTACGAATCATTAGTCGTTACACATAAATTTCAACATAACAATTACGGATTATATCGAAATTCTTATAATGAGTTTGAAATTAACAATTCAATGAACACATTAAAATTATCAAGTAACAATACCCAATGGGCTCATACACAAATAACCAAACAATAATGAAAATCCAATTATCCATACACAATACCCAAATTAATTAAAATAGGACAACACAATCAATTTCTAATGAGAGAAAGAAACAACAAAATAATTAAAAAATACTTAACCCGGGTCGTCGGCGTCGATGTTACCTCTGAACCGGCGTTGGGATGTTTAGCTCTTCATAGGTCTTTCCCAATAAATTGCTTCAACCCCTGTCTTTGCAACATCCCACTACCATAAGGCAAATACTTGAATACCCGAAGGACATTCAAGTACATAGCTTATGATAATGCTATGTTGGAGCAAAAGCAAATCCAGCTTACATATGGCATCATCTAACATACTCAAAAGTCACGAAATTTTAAAACCATTTATTCCATTCATTCGTAAAGCTTACACCATTTCCACCAAACAAATACTTACAAAGCCTTATACAAATTCTAGCAAGGCTACAAAAATAATACTAGAGCACTTCTGGTGTCAGCTGACAGACTTCTGAGCTATTTCTTTATCCAAAAGATTCCTTAAATCTTGACTAAGGAACTAAGTCTCCTATCTCGTACCTGAAAAGCTACATTGTAATTTTTGATGAGTTTTGCAAACTCAATGAGTGAACCATCATTGATGAATTCACCGGATCATATACACACGTCACATATTACACAAATATTCATTCTAACATACATTTATTATTCAAAAACTCACACAATATGGTATAACAATTAATCATTGCGAAACAGATCATATATAAACAGATCATTTCATTCTTATTGTTGTGACTGAATGCCTATTACATACTTATACAAATACTGGCCCATAGGGCTCAGTCAGAACAGAATCACGGAGCATAGCTCTATGTACACACACATATATTACGGAGCAAAGCTCTACGTAGAAGCGCTTTATACTGGCAACTCAAGTCACAACGCCTTTATCTGTGCATACATTTTATGAAATGCATCAAAACTGAATATGGCATATATGACAATCACATATGATGCTCAACCAAAACTTATAATCATCGGACCTAAATCTGGTATTTAACTTTCTTTGAGAATTCACATAACATTTAGAACTCCATAGCAATCAATCCACAATCAAGGCACTTCCAATATATTCCTGAATATTGATCTCCTCGGAAAATTAAAGTTCGGAATTTATAGACAAATCGCAAACAGTTTAACAATGTTGGAAGTTAACAAATCAAATCAAATCAATCCTAGGAAATCATCTAGGTTGACTCACAGTACGCTCCAATAATTTATTGCCTGGATGGTCCGGCAATGTCCGACTGGCTTCCGATGTGCTCCTTTAAAATATGCAAAACACATTCACAAATATCACATTTTTGCACAAATGTACAAGTGTTCTTTTATGCACATCAATGTATAGAAAGTATGTACAATGCATGTTCAATGACAATTCCGGGGTACAATATTGCGATCTATATCAACAATCATTCAGATATCAAATCCCTCATTAATACCATGTATATTTACAATTGGATCGAAACAAAACAATGTCAAACATTTTCATAACTTCATTGACCACTTCAGATTTTTCCTTTAATACATATACTGGTCAACTTTCCATACTAAAAATGATAAGGTAAATGACAAAATTAGTCAAAACTTTCTTCTGTAAAGTTTCTCTTCAATGTCTTAAGTTTCTAATGACACCAAAATTATTAAATTTGGTTCAGTATATGAAAAGATATACTCAAAATATTTTATACTGTTCTTAAGCTTCAACAAAATTCTTACCTCAACTTCCAACCAAAATTTGAAAATCTTATAGACAGAATTAAAACTCTATTTCTTCATAAAATTTGTAGCCTAGGTCTCTATTTTACTAAAAATAAAAAATCACCCAATTCGGATAACTACAGAGAAAGTTATGGTCAAAACATCGAAGTATGTTCGAGCTGAATAGGACGAGACTTCGCCGTGGTGAGACAAAAAATGATGATCGCGACGAACTTTTCAGAAACGAAAATTTCTCGGGAATTTTCCAACTATCGCCGCGACGAACTCATGAGTTTGCCGCGGTGAACTAGAAAGAGTTGGCCGCGACGAACTTTTACAGAAGACTCGTCTTCCCAACTTTTCAGATTTTATTCCCAAATTTCACTTTCTCACTCTACTATTGTTTCTCATTTTTTTGCATTCTTCACGCTTATTCTCACATCAATCAACTCAAATAACACTCAAGACAATTCTTCTAACTCTCTTTTAGCTCATCAACTCTCAAAAATTCAAAAACCAAGATTCACATTTAAACATCAACTTTACTTCTACAGATAAACAACAGACACAATGTATGCATGTACCGTTTCAATTTTCTCAAACCTAGACAGAGTATATGCATCTTCCAAACTAGAGTCCATTCAAAACCATTTTAAACAATTCTTAACTCTCAAATTAATCATCTAATCTATTTAGCACCAAAACCAAACTTCACAATTCCATGTATGCATGTTATAATTACACCATAAACTAAACATCATTCACAAGATCCAAAAGCAAACTTCTCAACTTACTAGATTCAGCTTTTAATTTTAGTAAGGGGAACAGATCAAAACACCGAAAGTCTCACAATTGTTATTCTGATGCTAAGTGTTTCTTCATCGAGAAGAACACTTGCAGTGCATTATTCCTAACTCAACATCATACTCGTGTATACTTTGCATGCCTTATATGTATCCTCACTCTTTCAAGCCATTTGTTATCTACCTACTATTGCTATGTGTCACTCTATCATTTGTCCATAATTCTTGATTTTTCACAAAATTCACCAAAAATTCTGAAATATCCTAAATAATACCAAAATTTTCAAAACACATTTTAATCACAATTACTAACTCAATTATACCCGGAAATGTGAAAGAATGCAAGTGCAATCATATGAAAGTGCAAAATAAATGTGTATGTCACAATTAATTATGCATGATGTGAATTTTCCTAATTTCTCATAAATTTCTCAAAATTCACAATATTAGCTCTAACATGGGTAATGGGATGTTACAATCTTAATGTCCCACCAAAAATCCCTAATTACTATTTATTGCCGCATCTCTCACTCTTTTCCTCAATGTATGCTGTAGCTGATGGGACCATTTAAGTGGGAGAGTTCTTGCAACTCCTCGCCTGCATGCTGCCTTCAAACGTCTGCGTGCTCCAGCCGAGCCGATGCTGCTCTTCTCTGTGCGTGATGTATATGATGCGTCGCACTCTCCCCTCCACTCTAGCGTGATTATTTGCTTGTCTCACTGTAGCTAATTTAAGTCATGTGTCTACTGTTGATGATGTGACCATTAAAGGTCACACATCACTAAAAACTCATTCCCCAAAAACGTTGCATTGGTTCCTCTCGATGCCTTAAGCTGTTCCTTGTCTTGTGCATTTTGAAGTGAAACGTTGCGTCCCTTGCATCTATTACGTTACGCTGTCTGCTGCTCCCCTTATTTGTTTGTGTCTCCCTTTTAATTTTGCTCTCTAGCACGTTAATTTTGCTCTCGCCCCTACTTGTACGCTATGTCTTTAGCGTTTTGCCAACAACGCAGCGTTTTGCTGTCACCTATTGCCTGCTGCCTCCTGTGCGTCGTCGTTCTCCTAATTTAATTTGCTCTCCTTCTTTTGTCCTGCTGTAGCCTCTTGGTCACACCCCCTTGTGTTGTAGCATGATTTGAGAATTAAATATGCTCCACACTTAAGCACAATAGTCACGCTTCTTAGTTGCCGCTTGTTACGTGTGTGTTACTCCCCCTTGTATTGATTTCTACTTTTTGTCTACTGTTTTCAACTTTTCAACTTTTCAACACAATGCTATTCTTCCTTGATACATTTATTTTAAACAATTTTTTTCTTTTTTCTTTTTTGTTTCTTTTTTTTGTTATCTTTTTTCTTTTTTCTTTCTTTCTTTTCCTTGTAAAAATTAAAATAAACTACATCAACATGGGAATTTCAATGATAAGACATAAAATAACATCCCAAGATTATAACCAATCCTCACATACATACACCGCCACACTTAGAATTTAATACATCTACAAACTCAACAGTCACAAATGTTTCACTAGCTTTATGACTCGGGTAGGACATTTGATTAAGTTTAAAAGCATAAAATGTGGTTTATACAAAAAGAAAGGTATAAATCTCAAAGAGGTTTATCAAGAGAAAAATCATGTCGATAGGATAGGTTATTTGGCCAATGTAGTTTATGAAAAACAAAGAATGCCTAATCATATCCTTATTAATGTATGTGATAAAAATGTGACCTCGAATAGAAATTCAATGCAAAATCGGGATGTACATTTCATGAAGGTCACACATTATCAAAAGGCAATGAGAATGATATGGATGTGTCAGTCAATTAAGGTTCAAAATCTCACCGATTTTGTCTACCATTAGTCACTACTCTTCCAAAGATAATGCATATCAACCAATCACAAGAGCAAAAGTACATGCTAGAATTGCTATGAAATTCTCTGGTCAATCACACTCTAATCATGATTATATAATCCCAGAAGCAATAGAAAATAAGAAAATGTTTGTTTCATTTGCTTTATTCTTTCTCTCATTTTGATTGAAAACTTAAAAATAAGTAAAACAGACCAACTCAAAAACACACATGCATATAAAAAGTAATGTGGAAATGTAAAGGAAAAGAAATTTACTTCCCTTGGGTTGCCTCCCAAGAAGCGCCTTTGTTTAGGATTGCTAGCTCGACTCCTTCTTCTCCTCACGTGAAAAAATTGTGATCTTTCGGTATTATAGTTAACGCCACTTCCAAGCGAGGTAACTTGGGATAGGGCATTGCTTGATCATCATTCCCGTTTAGCGTCTTTCCTATCCTCAAAGTCTCAATCTTGACTGAGTCCATTCACTCGGAAATATTTCGAACGTCTTTTCACCTTTTTCTTTATCATTCAATTCCTCCAATCTGTAATGTAAAGGTAAAGAGTTAGTCTAAAAAATAATCAAAGACTCAGTACTTACCTCTGAGCTAAAATATGAGTCCTTTTTAACTTCGAGATCCTTCTCAACTTCTTTGGCACAAACAATTCGTTGAGGGTTTACCTCAAAATTCTTAAGCTCCTCATCACTTTGTAAAGTTTCCGCACAAACTTCAATTGGGTACACCTTGGGTTGATTCGGCTGCGCATCTTCTCGTTGCGATTTTAGGCGATCAAGGCTTATTGCCATCTGACCCATTAGGTGTTCGATTCTCTGTTGGCTTGCTTTTGTCTCTTGTTGGAATTCTTGCATTTCCTGTAGAAATTGTAAATTGTTAACAGCCATAGTATTGTAAGTGTAAGTCGACTTGTACATCATGTAACTCGACTTATGCCTATATAATACCAATAAGTCGACTTGTATTTACTGTAACTCGACTTATGTTGGATGATAAGTCGACTTGTATATACTATAACTCGACTTATACTTGTACAGTACTGTAAGATTGTTAGAGTAGTGCCCTAAAGGCAATCGCCTTCAGTGCGTTTTGTGCAAAGTGTTGTACAATCTTTATGAATCATAAAGCAAAGGCATATTTCATTAATTTGATGTTCATTGTTTATGAATTGATGTTGATCTTTAATCGAATTAATGAAGTCCATGATATATGACATAGCATGAAGGAGATTATGATGTGATCATACTACTGAGATTCCTATCATGTGCAATTATGTCAGTATCTAAATAATCCCTAGTCATAGGATTAATGAGACTGGACATCGTTAATCCGGATAGACTAGCATATGTCAAACTCCTTGATTGGAT
>JANKYE010000013.1:7793195-7808901 GCA_032467995.1 Erythroxylum dillonii
AGATACAAGTCGACTTATCAGTACCGAACATGCATAAGTCGCCTTGCACAATGGACAAGTCGACTTATACACTTACAGATTAGGCCATGAACATACTTTGGTTTCTTAAGCATATCTTGACCTATAGAGCTCAGATTGAGATGGTTCTTGTTTCAAATTAAACTAGAAACTAAGAACTACAATTTTGAAGAAGTAAATTGTGATTATTGTGATTTCGTTGTGTGAGCTTGCCTTTGTGGCATGAGATGTTATGAGAATGATGAGGAATCGATGTTGATTAAAGAGATTTTATGGGAATACGCTCACATTTCATGACATCAGATCAAGCGTTGGGCTCATTGAAATAACCTTACAAGGAATCACGTTCAGTATTATGGTATCAGAAAGAGTTGGATTTTGGATTCAAGCGGGTCCAACAACTCAAATGTATGGTAACCCAACTTAGCTCTTAAATATGAGCCAAACTAATTGAACTCCATTTAAATTAAAATTTTAAGATAATTGTAATAAATTATTATTTTGAGATAGGTTTAATTAGTTTTATTTTAGTTTTAAAACTAGGTTAGATCATCATGTAACCAACATTTTATTGGTCAATATATGATATTCATGTCTCATATGTTCCATTATTATTATTTAATTGAAGTCTAAGAGAGGGGATTTCTAAAGTTTATTAAAAACCACAAGAGAGCTTCATGACTTTTACCCTTTTAGTTTATAAAGTCAAATAAGTTTTAGAAAATTGGGAGGCAATCCCATCAAGTGCATATCATAATAAATAAAAAATTTAAGATTTCTCAAAAACTAGGATCACTTTAGTTCATATAACTTGATTAATAGTAAAGAATAAACATAAAAGCGTACCTTGTTGTGAAGTTTGATTTCCATTTTCCCTTTTGAATTCAATTGGTTATGTGAAAATATAATATTTATTATACAAGTGTCTGAACCTTTAATAATATCTAAATGAACATGATGAGATAACTCTACAAATAGTATAGGGAGGGGTACGTTAAAGAGTATTAGCTCTTAAAATCGTTTTTAATAATTTAATTTAATTATAGTTAAATACCAATTAACTTCCAATAAAATTTAATATTCATTATTGATCCTTATTAATTGAATATCTTATATTTGACCTTAAATTTTGTCAAAACCTTATAATTGATTCCAACTTAGTTAAATTACCTTTTTTTAATCTCTAATCATTATTTGTGTATGAACCATTAAATTTTTAAATATGGTGGAAATGGGTAGAAATTCTAATCCTTAATTAAATTTGAAATTAAATAAATTAATCTTCTTAATTTTATTTTTAATTATCCAATTCAATAATTTACATTCATAGATCAAGATTATCACTTAGAGACATATCATAACTATCCATATATTAAAAATTTAAAAGAATATCCTTTCTGTGCATGAATTTTTTGTATAATTCAATCATTTCATCATATATTCTTTTATAAAATATAAATTATGGAGTTAGTTAATTACTATATTTAAGTAAAAACATATTAATTCTCTAATAATATTAATTAACTCTTTTAATTATATTTGATAAATATTTTTAAAATGACATTTTATCTTCACTAAGGAATTCTTAAATAAATTTATTTAAGAGTAGTAAAACATTCTCCTTAATTACTTATAGTTATGAATACTATAGTGACTGCATCCTTTAGTTTATTCTATGTTTAATGACTACAAATTGAGCCACTTTTGATTAGGATAAATCTTAAATAGTATCAAAGCATAGCAATATCAAGTCAAATGATCAATTATATGTTCATCACAATGAACATTTCCATAGATAAACAAGTAACATTTCATATAAAATTATCTTAGAGGTAGATCAAAGAATTTGCTCTCTAACAAATACTCACACATTTATTTAAATATCTTTTATATTTTAATGTATAAGATCAACTACTTCCTTCGTGAAAAAGAAATATAATACGTGCTACTTTTTCTAATATATGAATATCCAATCTTATGTAGGAACAACTAAGACCAAATTTAGGAATAATATATAAATATAATATAATATGAATTCAATATTATGAACTCATCATAATTTTATTTTCAAGACATAATTATCCCAAAAGCTTTTTCCATATAATTTATTTAATTAAACAAATATACATAAGATAAAGAATATCTTTAATTTTAGTTTTAAACACTAAATACCTCTTTAGGTATTCAAGTTAATTTCAACATGAAACCTCTTTAGGAATTTTTATTTATTTTAAGTCCTATCATACATCTACAAGCAACTTTATGTTAGTTTAAAGCCCTTTTGAAATAAAGATATAAATATTTACTTCATAGAATTTCCTACACCTATATCATAACTAGGATTAATTATTTCAATCCTTATGTTTTGAAAAGTATCACTTACTTTTTGTGATATGTTTAATTATTATACGACCTCATTCATCATATTCCTTTAATTTTCTAGTCCATTCATAACATATCTGACGCCTATGTCTAACTAAGGAGTAAGAGCATCATACTACTAGGGACAATAGAAGAAATCTGCAAGTTCATGTAAGAAGTATTTATCTTGCTGGGGGCCTAAATTTAGGCTTCCTTATACAGAAGAACATGGAAATTAAACCCCCAGCTTTCCCAGATAGAATGAGAGAAAACACCTGCATGCAATTTCGTCATGCACGAACTGCTCACCACCTAACCAATGAAGCAAAATGCATGTAATGAAGGCATTCCACGTACATCAGGAAGGGCATCAACTCTATAAGCTTTACAACTGAATATCCTTTCACTGATGGGAACAGGTGAATGTCACTTCAAAGCTCTCCAAATGGCTCTCTTGTTTTTTCTTCTCTTTCCACTACTGGCAGTTGGAGATCCCCAACCGACAAAACCAATAAACCAAACTGACCTGCAGGTAGCCATGGCTGACATGCGAACATGGTCCTATCACGGTTTTGTCATTCTCCTCAAGATTCTGAATGGAACTGGCGACGCACTCCGCGACGGGGAAATAACTTTCTTCATGCCAAGTGACGATGAGCTTTCAAAAGTTGCTCTTGCTCTTGACAGTTTGCAATATTTTATACTCAGTCACTCCATCCCTACCGCACTACTAATCACCCACCTCGTACATTTTCCAAATGGGACTCTGGTTCCTTCTGGTGTCCCAAACCAGCTGCTTCGGATCACCAACAATGGAAGATCAGGACTGTTTGTGAACAATGCAAGACTTGCCACTCCAAATGTGTGCCTAAATTCTCAGATAAGGTGCCATGGAATCAGCGCTGCCCTTAAACTCGACAATGTTGTCCCTTCTGTTTCTACTCTAAACCCAGTTCATCTTCATCCCAAACCCATGGATTCATCTGATGCACATAGGAAAGGCAAATCTTTATCTCCAGATGTGAAGTGGATCCCAGGACCTTACTGAATCTTCCGTGCAGCTTTTACTTTTTAAGTTATTTTATGTCAGTTCCCAGCAAATAAATGTCCAAACAACCATTTGTCTACAGTGATGGTCATCTGCTTCATTTAAAATATTATTGACTAATAGAACGGCCCATTTTGTTACCAGGAAACTACTACTTTTTCGTCAGCTGAGTATAAAAATCAATAATGAAACAATCACCCTCAGATTTCAAACATTAAATGAAACAATCACCCTACAGATTTCAAACATTTAAGTAAATACAGATAACATTCATACGCACTTGTTCAGCATCTGAATCACATCCCTAAATCATTTAGTTAAATTTTAATTTATAACAACAATCAAAGCATTTCTCAAGGATTTGACATAAAATGGTGTCGATCGTTTGGCTGTGATTCCGCCTTTGGAGGGGTACTGTAGCCATGAAGGAGGTCATGGATTTTGGAATAGGTCATAACCCCACCACTGCTCTGTGATGCCCTTGAACTCTCTTGGAGTTTAATCTTCTCAAATAAGTACTGTTTCTCTGCTTCTGCTTCACTTAGCCGAAGCTTCAAATAGCTGCTAGCATAATCTTCCTCTGATTTCTCTGTCTTAGCGAGAGCAATCCTCTGTAACCTCTCAGCCTCTCGTTTTGCCTCATTGGCCTTCAGTTGGAACATATCAGCCTCTGCCTGCTTGAGCCTGACAATTCTCTCCAGCTCTTCTATCTGTAGCTTCTTCTTTTGCCTGTCCTGTTTCAATTCTGACACTTCCTTGGCCTTTTCCTCCAGCTCCCGATCACAAGCTTGTAATGCCATGCGGGATTTATTAAACATTCTCATCTTCTCATCTGCTACCATCTCCATCTTTCTTATGGCCTCCTGCACCACATCAGCTATTCGGTTGCATGCTTCCTGTGGGGCTATCAGCCTTCCACCCTCCCCATTTTCCAAGCTTTTTGGAGAGTCCACCTCAATCTCTTCAATGACAAAAATAAATTCTTGTTTCAGTTGTGATGCACTACAACAAATTGCAAGTCATGGATTTACAGAAGCAAGCACCCAACTGGGTAAAGTCGAGCGACTTAAACTGCCATGCATAGTGCCATCAGTAAAATAATGCAAAAAAAATTAAGAGGCAAAATGAGTCATACCTCAAAAAATAAGATACAAAGCAGAAAAGATGTAAAGATAAAACAAAATTCTCATGCAATTTGGAAAGGATCACTCGAGTGGACCACCAAGTAACACAATAAAATAAGTTTAACACTATTCTTGTTATTAAAAACCAACTACAACTCTTTAACCTCCATTTGTAAATCAATGGTTCCCGTAAAGCACACGTGAAAAAGCCTCTTCAATGGAAAAACATGCAGGATGAAAGGAAACAACAAACCAAAAGAGGGAACCTAATATTAAATTAGAGAAGCACAAAGTGGAAATACCCTTTAGTAAGTCCAGTGTTCAAATAAGTCAAGTACAGGAATATAGGACACCACAATTTTGAGAATTACTAACAGTAAACAGCAAATGTTTGCCAGCAGGAAGTAAACTAGCCAGTTTATCAGAAGCTCAAGTAAACATGCACATAGTAATGCCCTTGCTCACATGCTCGGATTAAAAAGTTTGCTCATGCGATATTATAAGGAGAAAAGTAAGTTGAAGCTTATGACAACCTTGGAAAAAGATCAATATTCCTCTGCAAGCTGTGGTCTCTGGAAGTCCACCCTTCATTTTTTCTAAGAGTTCCTCACACTTCCAGAATAGTTTTCTCCCTCTAGAGTCTTCACTTCCTCGGAATATCCTGCTAACAAAGTCAAGTTCCCTCATCAGAGACTCCCGGTCCCATGCTGGTGCACAATGCTGGAAAACATCTTTTACCCAACCCAAAAGCTCTGATGTGCGATTGCAAGCTCGACATCGGAAAAGCATTTCAGTTGGGCCTGCTCCATTCTTAACAGATGGACCCATACAGATTTGACCATCACGAATGGCACAATCTGTATGGGTCCAGTGAGAACATAGATCACAACCAATCCAACGACAGGTATTCACTTCAAAATCAAACTTGTTGCAGATCACACACATGCAGAGATTGCAGAAGCCATTTCTGTTCGTACATATTTCACAAATGCAATCATCAGCTGGGAGCTGGTTTTGGCAAGCTATGTTTCTGCACCTCTTAAACACAAATACCTCAATGAGGGAAGTTTGAGAAAGACTGATACTAGGGTGCAAAAATGCTTGAATTCCAGTATTTATGGCAACAAGTACTTCAAGTTGTACTCGGTGTGCTCTAATCAATGTTTTAGCAGTCAAATCAGATCTGTTTTGAACAAGCTTTTGCAGAACTAAAAATTCTTCTCTGATCTGTGTGCCACCATTTCCTTCAAGTATAGCACGAAGACCATTTTTTAGCTCTTCCAGGAACTCATCAGGCAGACAATGCATCTTTTCCGAGATCACATCAACTCGTTCTCTTGCTATGTCACGAAGAGTTATTTTATCTGCGGTAGAGACATGACGAATGACAGGTTGTTCGGAGCAATCAGCATCCACTCTGCCATTCTCCAGGTTTTTTTCCATTGCAACAGCATCAGCAGTGGGCCAAGTTTCTCGTGAACTTGCACTCTCAGTAGGAGATTCATGGTTATTATCAGAGTTTGATCTAGGTTCTGGAGCCTCTGGAGACAAGTGGGGATCCGAAGTCACAAGAGAGAGTGATGTTTGTAGTCCTCCAGTACGCGGTTGTTGACGCGGAGGCAGCATTTTGGAGGCAGATTGATGGTGGATGTTAGAACCAGATGAAGTGCCCATCACCAAGCTCGCTTAATCTGCCATTTCTCACCACGATAGCAAAAAATTAACTCATCGACATGCATTTTAAAGAAATTAATTTGCACCTAAAACTCAAAAAAGAAAAATTTCCAACCTTTAAGGGCAAGAATCAGCAAAAATCCATCAAAAACATTATGAATTCAACCAAAAAATAAGCAGCATCAGGAGCATGAAAACAGAAAATATATGCATATAACGTTGGGGAAAAAGAACACCCAAAAAGACTTAATAAAGAAAGAAATGAACTTTTACAAATATATATAGAAGCAACAGCAGATCACAGAAAAGAAGTATCACTACATACCTAAACAGACTGATCTGTTAGGTTACAAACAAAGTTCAGGAAAAGAAAATTACAAAAAATGTTGGACCTCTGCTAGAACCTGTTCAACAATCCAAAGTCAACCAACTTCAACACCACCCTTTAAGCTAGAGTTACCTTATCTATTTCCAACTTCCACCATAAATTAAAAACAAAAAAAAAAAAAGATTAATAGCTAGAACAGAAACAAAAAAGGAACATTTCTTGCCGATTTCATTTGATCTCAGCATCCAAACGTAACCTACAGAGTAAAGAGAAAGAACTGACCTGAGGAACCTAACGGACGGGTGAAGAAGAGAGAGACGGAAAGAAGAAGGAGAGACTAGAAGAAGCAAACTGAGGGATATCTGAGGTGAGAGAGAAAAAGAGAAACGATGGTTTGACCTTTTTGGCCTCCAGTGATTGAGTACGGAAGAGTTGAAGCAGGGATATTAATGGAAACAGAAGGAGGGATGTGGGAAGGAAGAAGACGGCTTTAATGTTGGTGAAATTCAACGCTGACCGGCTTAGCCGGTTGTTGTTGTTGTTCCTCTGAATTTCCGTGTTTCTTCGCTGCTGACCTGTACAAGTCAAGCAAAACGCCGGTCGTTTTGACTTCTTCAAATGATTTCATCATTTATCTATTTTCCTTGAATCCGAAATCCGAATTGCTTGTTTGCAGATTATTCGTTTCCAGAATAGTGACACGTGTAAAATGTTACACCTGTAAATGTAATGTGGGTCTCTCTCTCTCTCTCTCTAATGGTACTAGAACTTAAAGATTCCCTTTCAAAAAAATCTATAAACCTCAGATCCTTCAGGTTCAAGATCGTCTTTAAAACTTTACCCCAAGAATTTTAGAGGAAGTAAATCTGAAACTTCAAAATCCTTAAGGTTCTTATGTATTCTGTACACTTCTACGTACAAGGAGTCGTCACATACTGATTAGTCAGCTACTGATTGATCATTGATCCTGCTCAGCATCAAGTTCCAAATAGTCCAATTACCATCAATACGAGACCAGTAATCTTAAAATAATCTTTAATCAATTTATGCGATCAAGAAGTATGACTGCTTCAAAAACTACTAATCTTACTCTTGATGTAACAATAACTAACATTCAAGATCAAGAGCTTTATAATAACAGTAATGGTAGAAAAAATGATAATAATGTTGAAGAAGAGAGGAGTGGGAGCAACTTGAATTTTAACGTGAATACTGTAGTGACTATAGAATAGAACAATGAGGAATATGTACGGAAGTCTCAAGTTGGTGGTTCGGTCACTATTGATTTTAATAATAAGGAACAACACATATAGAAGGCTCAAGATAGTGATTCATTCACCACTAACGTTAATGGAGAGCAACTTGATAGACAAGTTTATCTATTAGGCTAATGTCTGGAAACTTTTTCTGTAGATCAAAGATTGTCTCCCACGTTGCCTTTTCCTTGGCACTATACTAGAACTTGAGTGATCGCACGATTACGACACTTAACCATCCTCCTTCCCAAAAGGGCCTCTGGTAACTTTCGATCATTTATCAAAGTTGGCGGCAAGTGGCAGAACAAGGTGTCTTGTCGGAGATGGACTTCTTTAGCTGGCACACATGGAAGGTTGGATGGATTAGCTAATCCTTCTGGAAGCTCCAATGTATATGCCACTGCATTAACTTTTGCTGTAATCGGAAAAGGTTCATACTATAATGGAGCCAGCTTCTAGTTTGTTCCCCTTTGTATGGAATGGTGGCGATAGGGTTGGAGCTTGATGTAAACACTGTGTCCGACTTCAAATTCTCATTCAGTCTGACGCTTATCTGTATATTGCTTCATTCTCTATCGTGCTCTGTTTAAATGGAATTTGGTGATTTGTAACGCAGTGTCTCGATCCTGAAGATTTTGATTAATTAGAACTTTCAGGAGTCTTCAAGATGGGTGGAGGATAGTTATAGAGATTTCGAATGGAGTGGTATTTATGGTTGTATGATGGATAGTGTTATACCACCATTCAGTCATGGATAACCAGTAAACCTACTTTTGGATGCTTCACTGTAGAAACACCTTAGATATGTTTCCAAGGTTTTATTGTCAGCTTCTGTTTGCCCATCAGATTGCGAATGATACTATGTTGAAAACTGCAAACTCATGCCTTGTAATCGGAAGGTCTCCTACCAGAAGGTGCTGAGAAATAAAGGATCACAATCGCCAACTATAGCCTCCAACATCCCATGAAGCTTAAATACGCAGTCTATGAATATTTGCATTATATCTTGCGCAGTATAGGGATGATTTAAGGCTACGGAGTGGGAGTCCTTACTCAGCCTATCAACAATCACATAAATGGATGTCTTCCCCTTCGACGGAGGGCTTGATAAAATTTTTGGACTGTCAACAACAATAACATTCATCGGCTTTGAGAATCCGAAACACCAAGAGCTATGTGAATATCGAAACCAAATCCATATTATATTATACCTTTTGTAGCGAAAATATGCAGAGGAACTGATAATGTCGGGAAGAGCACGTCAAATGTAGCTCCTCTATTAGCATCCACACTCTTGCAAGACTGAACAACCCCTTTTGATGTGCTAGAACCACTTTATGAGACTCTCTCCCCATCTCTAAGAGAGGATGTCTCCTTTTATTTAAACAAATGAATCTCTTTTGTCTTCAAGTCATGCTATATATTCATATATATAATAAAACCCTAAAGCCCAAAGCCCAAACTTGATTAAGGCCCAATAAATGTTCAGTTTAGTTAATGTGCGACCTATAGGTTTATTTAATATTAGAAGGAGGTCCAAACTTCTTTTAGGTCCACAAGTTATAAGCGATCTCTAGCAAGACATAATAACTACAAATATTAAATAAGGTCGAAATACGATACTACCTGAATCACAACTGATCATTAAGAGTACATTCTATAATTGGTTCGTAGGCATACACCAACAAACTCTCCACAAAGTCCATGCTAATTTCCTGCTAACAACCCTCGGGTTTGGCTAAAGGCTGTAATCGCCTATGAGAAGCTACTGGTTCATACTTGCTTCTTTGACAAGTAATGTAGCTGGTAATGTGCTTTCTAACATCTTTAGCTATCTGCTCCAGTGAAATAAGCTCTGAATTCTTTTGATCGTCGCGATTACTCTAGAATGCCCTCCCTGCGAACTGTCATAAGCGCGTGATATAATTTTACTTCTGAGTTCCTTATCACACCTTATAATTAACCTTCCCTTCCATCTTAACAAATTGTTTTTCCATTCATAATTATCCATTTCAACTTCCTACTTCTCCAATTTCCTAATCAAGTCTCTAATAGTCACATTGTTCTTCTAACTCTCCTGAATTTCTTTTAGTAAATTGGTCTGTTATTGGGAAACAAACATGTCTAATAATTCTTGACTAATGATTCTAGAAAGAGTATCTACGGCTACGTTCTCCTTACCACTTTGATATATTACTTCAAAATCATAACCCATCAATTTAGGTAACCAATTTTGCTATAACGATGTTGCAATCCTTTGCTCCAACAAAAAATTTAGACTTTTATTATCTATGAGGGCCCTGAAAAACCTTCCATTCAAATAATGGCGCCATTGCTTTACTGCCTTAATAATTGCTAAAAATTCTCTCATAAGTGGACAAAGGCTAGTGTTTGGGAGCCAGCGCCTTGTTTAAGGAATGCAACAGGGCGCCCTTCCTACTAAAGTACAACTCCAATTTCTCGATCACAAGCATTCGCTTATATTATGAAAAATTTTGAAAAATCTAGTAGAGAAAGCACCAGAGTAATTGCTAATCCTTCAACTTTTCAAATTTGTGTTGTTGTTCCTTTACCTATTCCCATCTCTTCGCCATTTGTTTCTATAATTGGGCATTTAACAGCTTAGCAATTATTGCATAATGCTTAATCAACTGTCGACAATACCCTACCTAGGAAGCCTCTTAGCTCCTTCAACGTTTGTGACAATGACCACTGTTAGATCGTATGGATCTTCTTATCATCTATCTTTACCCCAGCTTCAGCAATAGAGTGGCCCAAGTACTAAATTTATGTAGCCCTAAATATATATTCATTTTCATTTAGAAAAGAGAAATTGCCCCCTTAAAATTTGTAAAATCTATTGCACATGTTCAACATGCTATGTAAAATTGTTATCGTAAATAAGAAGATCTTAGAAAAATACTAGTATGAATTTACACAAATATGGCCTGAAAATACAGTTCATGAGGCTTTGGAACATCGATGGAGTGTTCGTGAGCTTGAAGGGCATCACTAAGAATTCAAAATGGTCGTAATGTGTCCTGAAAGTCGTCTTAGGGATACCCTCTTCCTTTATTTGTTGAATTCCCTTTGATCACGCAACCCCCACATAGCCTCTAGTGATACCCTGGGTGTCCCCGATCGCTCCTCTTCTAGTTCATCATGATTTTCTTTGTTCTCAACAATTTCCTCACCCTCTATCATATATATTTGGAACTTCTTTTTTTTTGCATTTATGTCCAGAGCTATATTTCTCATCACACCAGAAACAGACTCCTTTGGCCCTTTTTTCATTGAACTTTTTATTGTTCCATGTTTTCGTGCCTCGTAAGTTTTGGCTGTAGTTGGGCTTATTCGGGTTTCTTTAGTATGCTAGAGTGCGAAGTATACCTCCTTCTGAGTTGTTGTTAAAGGGGAACACATTTAAACTTACCCTTTTATGTGATGGGCTAGCTCCTCCTATTGACTGTCTTGAGACTTTGGCCCTTTTATTGAAATATACCGATAAACTAGTGGTGACAATAACTTCCTATTTTCGGGCTAGAGAGAATGCCTATTGGAGAGTTTGAGAGTCCATCACTTTAACTGTTAATTCTGGCTCCGTTGTAAATCCCTTTAAAAAGAAACCAACAAGATAACCTTCTGGAAGCATCAACTTGTATTTTTCAAATTATGCACAATACTCCATCATCGAGCCTTCCTGTTTGAACTCCTTCAAATCCCTAATGAAATTTGTTGTGTCTAGTTTCTATTGTATTTAATTTCCTTCATATCTTGATTTTGGTTACAAATCCTTGTGTTTTGATCCAAATGTGAGATAAATTGAGTGAAAATGGTGTGAATATTACATGAATGTTAATTGGATTATTTTGTGAATTTTGCATATAGGTTGAAGGGAAATTTATGAAAATTTTGCATGAAAAGAGAAATAAAAAAGTTAGAAAAGAAAAAGAAAAGAAAAGTGGTGACAAGTGTTACCACCTTAAAGGAGCCGTGACTAACATTTAATTAATGTTAGTCATGGTGGTGACTTGGTATGTCACCACCGTGTGTAACTAGTCACAGTTTTTTTACAATAACTTTGAGTCTGACAAGTGCAGGGTTGACGACATAACAACCCTATAACCCTAAACCTAGAGTCGAGCTATAAATAAAAGAGATAGGATGTAGAAAAAGGGGGCAAGAGTTATACATAAAAACCCTACAAAAACGTTGGGGACACCACAGACTCATTCGGGAGTAATAAAGAGATAGAGAGAAAATAGAAAATAGAGAACGAAAACAGAGTGAGTCAAGAAGAAGAGCAAAATAGTAGAGAACAGGTAGCTTGGGAGAGGCCAATGCAAGAGTTTGAAGTTGAATTCCATTCAACCTTAATGAACATTTGTCTGGGTGAGAAGCTGCAGCAGAAGGCGAGAGCCAAAGCTGGATGCTTGAGAGGAACTAGAGATCTCCATAACTCTTCATCTGATGATGTTTTTGCCTAATATGTTCCACATTTATTACTTTGTTTCTTTCATTTTAATGTTTGTTATTAACTAACTTATACTCTTATTAGTTTAGTCGACTGTTATTTGTTTTCTTTTGATAGTCATTCGGTATTCATTGTTTTATTATTGATTTAGTAATTTTGTTAATAGTAACATGCGATTAAAGTGTTTAATGATGATGAATGTTGTGATATCTGTGATTGGCTAATCTCTTTTCTTGAGAATTAATGTAGCTATTTAGTTGAACATGCATGGTTAGGTTACGAATTTGTTCATTATTTATTGTTATGGTTTCTGAACTGAATGGATGTAATAGAATGACCAAATCTTGCATCGTTTTGGTGTTAAATGAAGATTTAAGAGATGAGATTTAATACGGATCGAGAAACTATGGACACTTAGGTTAAGAACAAGAAATATATTAACTTAGGTGGTAATTGGTAGTCAGACTTTCATAATTAATTCGGATAATAACTTGTTGAATACAAAAGTTAGACTAGTTTATTATTCAAATCGATTTAGAACTTAACTATTAATTTTAGTAAGAAAACAATCCAATCTTTTCCCTTTATCATGCAAAAGAGATTAAATTAGTGAAATTAATTCTCAAGAGTTTTTTCACTTCGATTAATCTTTTTTTTTTCTCCTAATTAATTTCGTATATTTTTCAATTTAATTTTGTGATTTTTCTTAAAGGCTTTCACTCAAAAATCGGGATAGAATGTCTAAGAATGCATTGTTGTTATTTTTATTTTTAATTCAAACTTAATTTAAGTTGACTAATTTGACCTCCGTGTGAGACGAACCCTGGTTTATCAACTATAACTACCTTATATACTTGCAAGTAGGATACTTTAGGTCTTTTTAGAACTTTTTGGATATAACAAGTTTTTGGCGTCGTTGCCAAGGAGGTATTTAGCATTTTGAACTTGAATTAATTTTGATTATTTTTATTTGCTAAAGTGATTTTAATTGCTTTGTTGATTGTTTTGTATATTCATGCATACATTTTTGTCGTGTTATTTTAGTAATTTTCTTCTTAATTCACTGTTGTTTTTATTTTGTTTATGCGAGGGAGCAGCTCTTGGGAAGGTGAACTTGCTCCCTTTATTGACAACATACGTTGAATAAGAGAACTTCCAAAGGACTTTGAAGATAATCTCGAGGGACCTAAACTAGAAGATCAAGAGATGGGTGAAAGGTAGCTAGTAATGAAGGAGTATGCCAGATTGGTAATTGGTACTACTACTTTATGAATTCGTCTGGGAGAGGCAGCCAGAAACTATGAGTTGAAGAGTATCCACTACAACATGCTGCCATCTTTCTATGGGATTCCTAATGAAGGCCCTTCAAACTTCACTCAAGAATTTAATACCACTCTCCAGACGTTCCTATTGGATGGCCTAAATGAAGATCAACTAAGGATGAGTTGCCTCCCATACATATCAAAGGATCAGGTCAAGGCATGGCTGATGACCTTTCACCCGATTCATTGACTACGTGGAAAGAAGTGTATAACAAGTTCATGGGAAAGTTCTATTCCCGTCAGAAAACTTCTGAGTTGAGGGCAAGGATGGCTACCTTCACTCAGATGGAGGGAGAGCCATTCTATGAGGCATGGGAACGCTTCAAACCCCCACTCATTCAGTGTCCACACTAACATTTTCCACTCCACATGCAGAACCAGTTCTTTTATGATGAATTGACACAAGTCAGTATATGATGGACAATGCAGTAGGAGGAGTTGTGGGAGAGAAGACTGGAGAAGAAACATATAACATCTTCGAAATGTTGGGGGCCAATTCTCAACAAAAGAGTGTGAAAGGGAGAAGAGCTAGAGTTCATAAAGCGAGCTCAAATCAATAAATGGCTATACCATTGGCGGAGCTCACAAAACATGTAAAAATGCTAACCATGAGACAATCTTAAGATGCTCCGAATCATGAGGTATGTGGTATATGTGGAATTTGGTCATGGGGCTAATGTTTGTTCGTATTCTTTTGAATCTTTTGCAAGTGAGGAAGAACAAGAAAATTCACTTAATGGTTTTCAACCGAGGGTGCAGAATGACCTATATTCAAACACCTACAACCATGGTTAGAGAAACCACTCCAATTTCTCTTAGAAGTCCAGTAACCGACCAGTGCAGCCCCCCACCATATCAGAATTTTCAAAGGAAGAATTAGTTCCAAGGGCAATCTTCAAGTTATATCATACTGAGAAAGCCTTTTTTTTTTAGGAAAGCCTGAATACGTTCATTCAAGCGACTACTCAAAATCAAGAGATGAACAATAAAAGATTTGATTCATTGGAAGCTTCTGTTAAGAGGGTTAAGATGCAAGTAGGGCAACTCGCTACTCAATTGCAAGGCAATCAAAAAAGAAAGCTGCCCAGTCAAACTAAACAAGCCAAGGCTCTTACAATTCTAAAATGTGGTAAGGTGATTGACAATCATGTTCAGATTCCTTTTAACATGTTTGATGTAGGTAATTAAGAAGAGGAGAACCTTTCAAAGGAAAAGATGGGTAAAATGAGGAGAGCAATAGGAACGACTCTTCAAGTCACGTTTAGGGAGGCAAAAAACTCGAGCATGCAACCAAGGGTGATGAAGGACCAAGACAACAAAGGGCAACCGATCCTTATAGACTGCTAATTCCATATCCAAGTTGCCTTAAAGACTCAAAACAAGATGAGTAATTTTTTTATCTCTATAGCATACTTGCTAAAGTTAATAGTAATCTGTCATTGTTAGATGTGATCTGGAACATTCCAGCTTATGTGAAGTTCTTTAAGGAACTTAACACCAAAAAACAAAAGTTTGCACCATATGAAAAGGTGATAGTTTTTGAAGTAGCAAGTGTAATCCTTCAGTAGCAGTTACCCCTTAAATTGAAAGATTTAGGGAGTTTCATCGTGAAGGCATCAATGGGTAATAGTGAGCGGGTTAAGGGTATGCTTGACCTAGGAGCAATTATAAACCTAATGTTTTCAAAAATCAAGTTGAGAAAATGGTTTCAAATTCATTGTTTTGAATGTTTGAGAAATTGCTTAAATTGTTGCTTATATTACTTTTGATTGATTTGTGAAAATTGCTACATGTTTGGTGCATGAATTTGGATGATGAATTGTGAATTAGTATGCCAATGATGTTGATGAATTTGAATTGCTACATGAAAGTGTTTTTAAAAAATGGTATGATTTTAAAAATCAAGTTTCCAAGAATTTTGCCATTTGAGCAATCATTTTACAAGGCATGATTACATGTTATGTGGGTTTGTGGTAGTCCCCGAGAACCGTCACGTGCACGTTGACCCAAGAAATAGGCCTCTCCCGCCTGCCCGCTAGTGGCACGGAGCTCCTTCACGGACTCCCCAAGTTTACGGCTACACAGGACCATTATATGGGAA
>JANKYE010000013.1:7820042-7830612 GCA_032467995.1 Erythroxylum dillonii
TAGAGAAAGGTTTGAAGCCCTTTCAACCACAGTGAGGGAAGCTTCCAATGAGTGCTTGATGGGAGCATTCAAAAATGGGTTGAAGGTGGGAATAAGGGTTGAGCTACGGCTAATGGATTTGATGGATTTGGCCCAAAGAGTGGAGGAAAGGAACCAGATCATGGAACAAGCTCAAGAGGAACAATTGGGTAAGCATTGGAGGGGCTGGGCAAATCAGAGGGGAGCTGGACCCAAGGGCAATTGGAGCCGGGTCATAGGTCAAAATGACCCAAGTAGGACCACTAGCTACTTTCCCAATCGGGCAGCAGAGACAAGTAAAGATAACCCACTGGTACCTTCAGGGAGGGGTTCAAACAACGTAGCATCCCGCACCAGCAGTACTACTTCAACTATTGGGGCTTATCGACGACTCACAGAGGCTGAGGTTGCTAGGAAGAGAGCATTGGGGGTTTGTTTTAAGTGTGATGAGAAGTATACACCCACCCATGTCTGTAAAAATAAGCAACTTAGTGTGCTTCTGCTGCAGCCCATCGATGAGAAAGGAGACAGTATCATTGAGGAGGAGAATTCCAAAACAGAGGAAGTGCATGGGGAAGAAGAAAATGAACCTGCTACCCTGGAGCTATCAATGAATTCGGTGGTGGGAATTACCACCAATAACACTATGAAGTTATTGGGGAGTTGTATGGGGGAAAAAGTCCTCATATTGATCGACAATGGGGCATCACATAACTTCATCACTTCAGAAACCGTTGACCGGCTGAAGATTGAGACCAAAGAAGTGAGAATAATTGAGGTTTCACTGGGGGATGGGTATAAGGTAAAGGGTAGCAAGCAGTGCCCCACCGTGGAGGTGAACTTGCAAGGAATGGTGATTAAGCAACTATTCTATGTGTTTGAAATGGGGGGAGCCGACATGGTCCTTGGCATTGAGTGGCTGAAGTCCTTAGGAGAAGTGAGAGTCAATTGGAATCAATTAACAATGAAGGTAAAACAAGGCAGAAAGGAATATTGCTTGGAAGGGGATCTGAGCCTAGTTAAAACCATGGTGTCCCTAAAGGCTGCTATAAGGACTCTCAAGGGTGGACATCAAGGGTATTTAATTGAATTTGGGGAATTACAAATGAAGAAAGTGGAGGAAGAGCCCTTACCGATGGCTGTCCAACATCTGTTACAAGAATATACAGCAGTGCACACACCAACAGCAGAGTTACCACCTCACCGGGAGCAAGATCATGCCATTACCTTGAAACCAGGGGCTGCTCCACCAAACATACGCCCATACCGATGTCCCCATTCATAGAAGGCAGAAATCGAGAGGTTGGTTCAGGAAATGTTGATGGCTGGTGTGATTCGGCCCAGCAAGGGGCCTTTTTCAAGTCTGGTACTATTGGTAAAGAAAAAAGATGGGAGTTGGCGGTTTTGTGTAGATTATCGGGGTTTAAACAAGATAATACTACCAGACAAGTTTCCTATACCCGCTATTGATGAACTAATAGATGAGTTGGGAGGCTCTAAACTATTTTCCAAGTTGGATTTAAAATCGGGATACCATCAAATCCGGATCAAGGTTGGAGATGAGAAGAAGACAGCTTTTAGAACTCATCAAGGGCGAATTCTTAGTGATGCCTTTTGGTCTCACCAACGCACCTTCTACATTCCAATCACTTATGAATGACATTTTTCAAGAGCATTTAAAGAAGTTTGTGTTGGTGTTCTTTGACGACATATTAGTATACAGCCCTGATGAAAACTCCCATTGGAAACACTTGAAGGAGACCCTAAGAATACTCCAAGACAGTAAATTGGTGTTAAACCTCAAGAAATGTGTGTTTGCTAGATCCCGGCTGGAGTATCTTGGTCATATCATATCTACTGAAGGAGTACTAGCGGAGCCCGAGAAATTGGCTGCCATGGACAGATGGCCAACACCTAAGAATCTGCGGGCATTACGGGGATTCCTTGGCTTAACGGGATACTACAGGAGGGTTGTAAGAAATTATGGAAAAATGGTTGCACCAGTTACAGCTCTTCTCAAGAAAGATGCCTTCCTATGGAGTGAAGAATCCCAGCAAGCCTTTGAAGAACTCAAGAAAGCCATGACCACTGTACCGGTCTTAGCCTTACCAGATTTCTCCCGGCCCTTTGAGCTGGAGACTGATGCTTCGGGGTGGGGAGTGGGGGCGGTTTTAATGCAGCAGGGACGCCCCATTGCATATTTTAGCCAAGTTTTCTCCCCAGCTAAAAAAAATAGTTCGGTATATGAGAGGGAACTAATGGCCATTGTTTTAGCAGTTAAAAAGTGGCACCATTATATGTTGGGGCACCCTTACATCATTAAAACCGGCCAAAAGGCTCTTAAGTTCTTATTGGAGCAGCGCAATCTTAGTGAGGATCAACAAAAATGGGTATCAAAGTTAATGGGCTATAAGATTGAAATATGTTATAAACCCGGCAAGGAAAATAGGGTGGCGGATGCTTTGTCTAGAAGGGAGGATAACCTACAGCTGAGGGCTGTTACACTTTGGCAGTATGAAGATTTTGGAGGATGGGAAGAAGTTAAGAGGGACTAGAAGTTGTATGCGCTTTGGCAAAAAGGGGTTAAAGAAGAACATCTTCCGAAAGGATTTTCAGTCAAGGGAGGTAACCTTTTATTCAAGGGCAGGACGATACTTCCCAAGGGATCCTCAAGAATTCCACTACTCATGAAGGAATTTCGCTACACACCAGTGGGAGGGCATTCAGGGTATTTCAGAACATATAAGAGGTTATCCACTTTTGTGCATTGGGAAGGGATGAAGAAAGACATTCAGCAGTATGTTGCAAATTGTGAGGTATGCAAGCAGTGCAAATATGAAGCATTGAGTCTAGCAGGACTTCTACAACCTCTGCCTATTCCTCAAAGAGTTTGGGAGGATATTAGCATGGATTTCATCACGGGACTGCCAAGATCCAACTGGTTTGATACTATTATGGTGGTGGTAGATCGGCTAACAAAATATGGGTATTTCATATCCCTTTCTCACCCTTACACTACCAAGGAAGTGGCTGCTGTTTTTGTCAAGGAGATAGTGAAACTACATGGATTCCCTAAATCCATTGTTTCCGATAGGGATAAGTAGTTTATGAGTTTATTTTGGCAGGAACTCTTCAAGCTCTCTGGAACTACCCTCCGGTTTAGTTATTCCTATCATCCCGAGACGGATGGACAAACCGAAGTAGTGAATAGAGGATTGGAGACCTACCTCAGATGTTATGTCGGGAGTCAGCCAAGAAGATGGGTGAAGTGGATATCTTGGGCAGAATATTGGTACAACACCAATTTCAATCAATCCGCAGGGATGACTCCTTTTAAGGCCCTATATGGGAGGGACCCTCCTACCTTATTCAAGTTGGAAGACCTCACTTCAGCAGTGGAAGATGTTAATGAATTAATGAAGGAGAGGAATGCAGTAATCAAGGAGTTGAGGGAACATTTGGCAAAGGCTCAACAGCGCATGAAAACTACAGCAGATAAACACCGACGGGATGTGGAGTTTGAAGTGGGAGAACGGGTGTACATCAAGCTCAGACCTTATCGAATGAAGTCTTTGGCAAAGCGGGTGAATGAGAAGTTGAGTCCTAGGTCTTATGGTCCTTTCAAAATAATTGAGAAAATTGGCAAAGTCGCCTACCGCCTGGAATTACCACCGAATGCTAAAATACACTCCACTTTCCATGTTTCACAGCTAAGGAAATCAGTGCAGCCACCTCCTAACCCGCAGCCATTACCACAGTCATTAACCGAGGACAATGAGCTGCTGCTATAGCCCGAATTGGTAAGGAACATTCGAAAATTGATTAATGGCAGGGAAGAGGTACTGGTGAAATGGAAGGATTTACCAGATCACGATAGTACTTGGGAAGATTATGAAACTATTGACAAGCTCTTTCCAGATTTTCACCTTGAGGACAAGGTGAAACTTGTCGATGGGGGTAATGATAGACCCTTAATTAAGAAAGTTTATAAAAGGAAGACAGGGCATGTGGGGTTGAAGGTATATTCTAGAAGACAAAGAGAGGGGCTGCTGCAGGGAAAAAATAGTCTAAAGTTGGGAGAGTGGTTAGCCTCTCGAAAGCTAACCAAAAGGAAGGAAAAGGGTGCTGTTTGTTCAGGGAGTTCTTGGAGGAGAAAGTCCAGGAGCAGTCTTGTGAGCATACATTACTGCTATACTACTTTTCTTTCTGTTTCTTGATTTAGAGTCTAAAGAACACACTGTCATTTACTTACTAAGCACTGGGTGTACTGGGTGTTTGGAATACTACACAATAGAACACATATAAATAAAAATTGCTAGTGTTCTATCAACTTTGTGTTCTATCAATAATCCTAGACGTTTGTACTCTAGACTGCATATATATTTACATAATGAAATATGTTAATTTTAAAAAAACATCTTCGTTTCAATACTCAGCAGAAACAAGCTCTTTTGGTGGTTGTGCTGGCTACGGTTAAGGTTAAGGTCTTAACTAGTTCTTCGATACCTCTTTGGGTCAAGACTTACATTATATCGATGCTTCAAAGTCCTACTTAGCAATTGTGGACTTTTGTCCCCTTGCTTGGCTCATCTACTCTTTGGTATTAATTCTTCAAAATAGAGAAAACATTTCCTCAAATCTACTCTTTGCCCTCAAATCTTCGTCGTCCAAGTAAGGAGACAAATCAACAACATTGAATGTAGCAAAAACTCCATGATCTCGTGGAAGATCAATCTTGTATGCACTCTCTCCAATTCGTTCAAGCACTTTGAATGGTCCATCAACACAGGGCATAAGCTTATTCTTCCTTTTGCTTGGAAATCTTTCCTTGCAAAGATGAATCCAAACCAGATCACCAGGATGAAAGCTTGGTTGCTTGCGAAAATGATTAGCATGGACCTTGTAACTCTCATTAATCTTCTCTATCTTCGGGCGAATCTGCTCATGAAGCTTCTTCATTATCTCTGCCTCGGCCTTTGCATCTATACTCACCAAGTCTTTCCTTGAAATAGGCGGTAAATCCACAGGGACTGTTAGGTAACGACTTACTCCTAACAGGGACGCAAAGATTCACACCATAAACAACTTCAAAAGGAGATACTCTAGTAGCACAAGTTGGAGATCTATTATAGGTAAATTCAGCACAGGCAAGTTTTAAATCCCAATCTTTGGTGGTTTTACTCACCAATGCGTCTGCCCTTGGGAACACACAATTTATTCCCTTTGAAGAGAAAACCATCTTGAATCACAAACTAGCCATGTGGACCTTTTTGCAAAATTCAAATAATTCAACAAAGTATTCATCCCCAACATAAGAATTCTTGATGATTTCAAAGCCAATGAGCCTTGAATTAAGTATTGCAAGCATAAAATACCTCCTTGACAGCACATCAACTACGACATTAGAGCGTCCATCCTTGTACTTCGATGAGAATAATTGGAGAAACTTGACCCACTTAGCATGACGTGGGTTAAGTTATTGTTGCCCATTAGTATGCCTTAATGCTTCATGGTCACTATGAAACACGAAAGGCTTAGGTCACAAATAATAACTCCAATGACTAAGATCCTGAACGATCACATATAACTCTTTATCATAAGTAGAGTAATTCAATTTAGAACCATTACGTTTCCCACTAAAATAGCAATAGGACGTTCAACAATTACGTTTCCCACTAATGAGACATTGAACAAGCTAATTTAACGAGACATTTTTGTTGAACAAGTATAGCCCCAATTCCGACTCCACTAGCATCACATTCTACTTCAAATAGCTCGTTAAATTACAAAGAGCTAATATAGGAGCAAAACACAACTTCCCTTTAATCAATTCACCTTTTGTGAATAATCACTCCATTCGAATTTTCCTTTCTTCATACTTTAGGTAATCGGTGCCACAATAGAACTAAAGTTCTTCACAAATCTCCAATAAAAAGAAGCCAATCCATGAAACTAAGCACTTCACTAACAAATTTAGGAGTTGGCCATGATTTAATAACATCAATTTTCAAGTTATCAATAGAAATACCATCCTTCACAACATATCCATGGAATATGGCACTATCTACCATGAAAGTGCACTTCTCAATCTTCTCATATGACTTCTCCTTTCTCAACACGTTGAAAAGCATTCTTAAGTGCCACATATGCTCCTCATTGCTCTTACTATAAACTAGAATATCATCCAAGTACACAACGAAAAATTTGCCAAGGAAGGGGCACAATACCTCATTCAAAAGTCGCATGAATGTGCTAAGAGCATTAGTGAGACCAAAGGGCATTACTAACTGTTCATACAAGCCATACTTAGTCTTGAATGTGGTCTTCCACTCATCACCTTCTCTCATTCAAATCTGGTGGTAACCACTCCTTATCTTCGGAAACACTTGAGCACTATTAGTTCATCGAACACATCATCTGGATGAGGCATGGGAAAGCTATATTTGACGATAATATTGCTCACCGCACAGCTATCAATACACATCCGCCACAAACCATCTTTCTTTGACACAAGAAGAGCTGGTACAACACATGGTGACATGCTTCCACGCAAATATACACACTCTATAAGCTCATTGATTTGTCGTTGAAGCTCCTTCAATTCTTCTAGATTACACTTATATGCGGGCTTGTTAGGCAAAGGTGTACCTAGAATCAAGTCTATTTGATGCTTGATCCCTCTAATGAGAGGCAATCCCAAAGGCAAATCAATGGGAAACACATCAGCATACGCATCCAGAAGAGGCTTGAGTTTTCGTAGGTAATAATCAACCAGATTGTCATGGACCTCCTTCGAAACTAATGCATATACTACTTGCAATTCAGCAAATACTCGAATAATCCTACTCTTCCCAACAATCAAATTCTCCCTTTTAGATTGCTACATGTTCAGTTTGCATACTCTAGAAGGAGATAAAGGCGCAAGCGCAAGCCTTTTCCCATCCTTCTCAACAGTGTAGCAATTAAAGACTCCATCATGTTGAACTTTTCGATCATATTGCCATGGACGTCCTAATAAGATATGACATGCATCCATCAGAATCACATCACAAAGTACCTGATCATGATATTCCCAATTGAAAAGGAAACAAGCACCTTCTTTGTCACCTTCAAATCAATCCCTTTATTAAGCCATCAAATTGTGTAAGGTCTTGAATGTTTGGAAGCAGACAAGTTTAGTTTATCCACGAGCACTGTAGAAGCTAAATTGGTACAAGAACCACTGTCAATGATCACGTTACATAGCCTTCCTTGCACCTTACATCTTGTACGGAATGATTGCTCACGTTGGGACTCACTTGGAAAAGAAGCAGCCTTCAAAACACGCTGAATCATAAGACTATGTCCTTCCTCGTCGCCTTCAACCATATCCTACATTCTTCCCTCGTAATCTACTCCAATATCTAACTCCTTTTTGCCCTTCTCTATGGACAAAGCATTCAGCAAAGCATCAATCTCTTGACACTCTTGAATTGGCATGATTTTGTTTGTAGGACATTCATATTAAATATGCTCGTACCCATCACATTTAAAACATTGCCTCTTGTTCTTATCAAGTTATCTCATGTTCAAAGTACCTTTTTCCTTTCCCATCTTGCTTCTTCTCGTTTGAATCAACTTTAGAACACGAAGAGACAAATAGAACCCATCGTAGGATTCTTCCATTGTGGAAACAACCTCCAATCAAGTTTTCTGTTAATTTGTTCATCACACAAAGCAAGTTTACACAACTCATCATAGTTATAATAAGGTTGTAATTCCACCTTATCCTTGACTTTCAAACTCAATCCCTCCAAAAATCGAGTCATCTTCTAATCTGGATCCTCCTTGATACCACTCAACATCGTTAACTTCTCAAATTTGCCAGTATATTCATTAACAGAGCGAGTTTGTTTCAAAGCTATTGGTTTTACATAATTCTCTTGCCTAAAATTATCAGGTACATATTTAGCTTTGATCTCGTGTTTAAAACGAGTCTAGGTCTTAATTCTTCTTCCTTTCCTTCTTATTGCCTCACATTTACCAAATTCCCGCCAAGCCGGTTAGCTTAAGGATAGCATAATTAAAACTTTCGTGGTCCATAAAGGCTTTATACTTAAACATACGATCAGCTCTACGAATCCAATCTAAGGCAACTTCAAGATCACGCTTACCTTCAAAATCGAGTTCAAACTTCAAGTTGCGATCTTTGTACGTGTAACCTCCACGTCTAGGACGCCTTGGTTAGCCCTCTTTTGGTTCGTACTCCTCATTTTCTTCTTCTAGCTCCTCATCAGACTCGTCATAAGTCCTTTTGAATCTTTCACGTGATCATTCTTACGTTCTACCTTGCATAAAATATCTCCACTTAGCATCTTGCATCTGCAAATAGCCTAGTTGATCGTTGATGTCCTCAATTTGATTACGAATCTCACCAATCTTACGATCTAAAAGTCAATCTATTACCCCTAAAAGAGCATAACTGTTTTTGTTGGTGTCATTGTTATTGTTACAATTGTTTGCAACCATATTCGTTCCAAAACCTCATAAGATCAAACTTGAAACTTTCAACTTTAGATGAGAGAGGTTCAATTATGGATCATTAAGGCTTAAGAAAACCCTAATAATTGAGTTCTCATACCAATCTAATGTATAAACTAGGCACACCAATTGAACTTGGGAGAATAAAAGCAAAGGATGTTAGTAGGTTAATTTGAATGAATGAAAAATATTGAAAATCGAATGGAAAACCAAGAGAACACCATAGCATTTGAGAAAGCCAAGCACCACAATTGTTGATAAAGCTCTCAAGGATGTCACCAGTCACACAACATAAAGACCAATACAAAACAAAGGAATCAACTTTGAATTTGTGAAGAAAAAGTCCTAACTTTTATTTCTAAATCACACACACAAAAATACACCTTATAACCCCTATTTATAGTAGAAAACTCCTAATCCTATTAGGAACAACCTAGACAATATGGAATCATACTAAAGATTTGAAAGAAAACTCCTAATACTATTAAGAAACTACCTAGACAATATTAAATCATACTAAACATCGGAAAGAATAAGGAAACTAATTTTGGAAAGGCAAAAACGTGTCGTATGCACCGTTTTCAATTGTCAGACTTGGCGTCCAAGTAAACGACTAAAACTAATTGCAGAAAATTCCAAAAATTATGAAAATTAATAGAGGACCAATTTTACATGTACTTTGCATGCTCCTAAAATTTCAGGCCTAGTGAACAAGGCTTCACTTAGTTTCGGATCCAAAACTTGCAATTACACATGTACAGCCAAATATTGCATTGTTTGTAAAACCTTGAAGCGCATTATCTACATGCACGAAATTATCATGTAAACTCAAATATAATGGCATGGAGATAGAGTTTACTTGTGCTCCAGCATCAAGTTACAAATTAAAATATTAATTTTTCAAAATTAAAACAAAAGCAAAAAGCTGAACATGCCTGATAAGCTCTCGGAGGAACACCTCTTTGTTGCTGTACAAGCTATTAACAATGAGGTCCATGAGGCGACTAACCTGTTACAACGTAAATGGGTATGGAAAAGGCTTACTTACATAAAAAGTTATTTGATTTCTTAAATTCAGAATAAATTAGCAAACGGTCTGCTACAGACCTCTGCTTGATACTCATATTTCTCAGCCACTGAAGGACAAGGACCAGGAGGAGATGATGCATTAGATTCTGCTGCAGTCGATTCGTATCGACTGCCCAAAGACAAACTATGATTCAAATGCAATGAAGACAAAGAGCCACATTTGTCGCGTATGGTTCTCCCAGTAGTTAACACCGAGTAGCATCTGAGTTTGGCATCACCATCTACTGCCTGCTTAGAATTCAATCACCACCAGAGCAGTTACCACAATGGTTCTACAAACTCACCACCAGAGCAGAAAAGCCATCAACCATTAAGAAACAGCTGAACGATTTAACAGTTCATAATCAAAAGAACGCCGCATGCATTTAAGACATACCACAAATATTATATCAGAATCGCTAATCCACAACAAAGTAATAAAGGACAGACATAAAGTTGAGGTCACACCACAGCCATTAATACAGTTAGCATCAGTAGAGAGCTCACATGAGTGGTGCCCGAGATAGAGGCAGCAGCCACGCTCCGGTGGCGTGAACCGCCGGTTCGGAGGAAAGCAGAAAAGGAACGCCTGGACAGCCTGTGCATGACTGAGGAGTAGTTGAAACCCCCAAACAGAACGACGCGAGAAACAGGATAGTTGTTTAGAGGTTTTGTAGGGTTTTTCTTATGTGTTTTACGAAGCTTCTGGATGCTCTCTGAAGGAACCGGAAATTAAGCTGGCTAAAAAAGAAAAACAGATAATGATGCTTTAAAGTATATTACAAATACCGTGCCAAATTTAGTATTGGATTAAATTTTGGTATAGAGGTAAAACTTTACGTAATTTTTTAAATTTTTTAAATAATTTTTAAATTTTTTAAAATTTATAAAATAGTCTATTATCATATTTTACAATTGTAATGTATATTTTTAACTCTGTCTTCAAAAATTATAATTAAAAATA
>JANKYE010000013.1:7866033-7880376 GCA_032467995.1 Erythroxylum dillonii
TGGATGATCGATTCCGGAGATCGCATGGAAAGATATTTCGGGCACAATCTCCTCCTCTTCAATGGGTTCAAAGTTGTTTCTTTCTTTAGAGTTCAGTTTTTGTTGCATCTCCAATCATGAAAAGTTGTGGCTTGACACATCGATGCCCCGGGGTGAACTTCTCGTTGCAATAAAAGTAAAGACCTTTGTCCCTTCTTTCTTTTGCCTCTTGTGGAGTTAACCTTCGAAAATTGGGTCTGTGGGTTCTCTAGTTTGGAATTGGTCCAAGTACCCCTGAATTTGGGGAACTAGATGACTTAGGTATTGCTAGGGTAGCATGCATCGTAAACTGATTATGACAATGTAATTGATTTTTTTCTTCCATTATGCGTGCTGCACTAATGGCTTCAATTAGAGTTCGAGGTCCCTTGAGTTTAACCTCCAACCAAATCTCATCTTTCAAGCCAGCCACCAAGCTTCCCACCACGAAAGATTCAGGTAGGGCATCCACTTTATGTGAGAGTCGCTCGATTTCCTTCTTTGTCCACCAAGAAAGATTCAGGTGATCCAAACGTTGCTACAAGAAAATCAACTCCCAACAACCACTCTAGTTTGTGTTGCATGAAAGTGCATTCTCCACCTCTTACATGGTCTATGCAATCGTATCAGCTATGAGCAGTGACACTTGCTAAGAACGTGGGGAATCAACTCACCCAAGACATCAAACACAAATGACATTTATAGTTAGACGATCCTGTTACCTCTTGTTCGGAGGAAATGATGATCCCCCACCTATTTGTAAATTAAAATTTAGTTGGGTTAGTTGTCTAACATGAACCTCACTATAATGGTGTAAGTTTTTGCTAATATGAATATATTCCTATAATTTTCAAAAAAAAAAAAAGGCCATAAAGCATCCTCCGGAGGGGATAAGACGAGTAGCTTTTATTCACGGATTTGGTTTTTTCTTACTGTTGCAGCAATGTGCCGTTAGTGTTACAGTTAAAAAAAAATATTTGAAGCGACTTTTTCTTACACTTGCTTTTGTTCTTTTTATCTTTGAATGGGCCAAGTTTAGGCTAAATTCCATATTCAAGTGAAGTATGATTCTGTTGGCGATAAAGATGGTGCTCTCTGATTCCTTCTAATGTGCAAAGGAGCACACTTCATTTCCTCGTCACAGACTCACAGTAGGCTATATGATCCCATCTTGGACGCTGTGATTAATCCTTAGTTAACCCTAATGACAACATCCAACTATTTGTACAAAATTTAACTTGAAGATCAACTCAGAGAAAACTCCATGGCATCATCCTTGAGACGCCATCACTCCATCGGTGTATGACCATCTTCAGCTTTCACATCCTGTAGACTACCTAACATAATTGAAGTTAGCATTAGCTTCCCAGCATCTGGAAAATCTTTGTGTTGCATTAATATTGCTTCTACAGAAACATCCAAATGCTTCAATGTTGAAAACTCTAAACTTTCTTTTCTCAGCGGCAACACCTCATCAAAGCCTTCATCAATGGTTTCTGCTTCAGGTCCATAACATCTGCGAGAAGCCTGGAAAAGTACGGTATCCTTCAGTTGCTGCAGGGTTTCATCATCACTCCACCCTTCATCTCTACATGCCTGCTGGAGCTGTCCCCAATCATCCTGATCAGCGGCATTCTTCCAGCATTCCTCCAGAAGGTTCCTGTGGCTTTTGCGATAAGAAGAGCTGGTCCACGCAAACACCTCAAAGGCCCGCAATGCAAGCTCAGGGTTCTCAGATTTAAGGCATAGCTCTATGAGCTCTTCTGGTCTAAGTAGCTGTCGTCCACCATACTCCATTACTTCATTGGCAGGAATGACTTCCATTACTTCTTCCTAAAAACAGAAAAAGGTCCAAGTAAGTTTTTATTCAAGAAAATGAATTAAAAGGAAAGTTCAGATGCCTAAGATCTTCATGTTAATAATTTGTCATTATCCTAGCATGAACAAGAAGTTCATAAGCATTGCATGAAAGATCAAACACCCACCCACTCATCATTTAAATCCTGGTTCAAAAGGAGCAGGATGTGTAAAAGTAAATCACATGCTTTTCTTTCAGAGAAGAATTATTTAACTAAAAATAACACAGTCCATTTTGAACAAATTAATTTCATTAAAATTTTTAGGAATTCATTTTAATTCTACATGTCATGTTTTCAGAATGTGAAAATTTATAGAATTAGAGTAACTTACTCGTATTCTTTTTTAAAGTAGGTGGAATTTGCAAATGAATTTCACGCCAAAATTATAATATATGTCAGACCAAATAACCAAATTATAGTCTATAATATGTATTAGATCAAAATATCCACCAAACTAAAGTCTAAAAACTAGAATGTAAGTTAAAGATGTATTAACAAATCACACATTTTCAATTGAATTTCGATTGCGTTCCAAATGATAGATTAAATATGTTGCTCCAAACATCAAAATTGATTAAAAACTAAATTCTATCAAAGAATTTCACTTCATCTGCAAATGAATTCCAAAAGTATTCGGTCCCAAACAGTATATATGACAATCTGTACTTGCCGACATATGATAAATTGCAAGATTTCATTCAGTCAATAATCAAGGTAGCAATCAAATAACCAAAGTAACAATTAGGAAGTTCTGTTGAATAAGCATATAAACTATATTAAAAGAGCCTCCAACCATAAATGGTAGACACTATCAGAATTGTAACACCGTGTACCTGTATTTTCAGAATCCTCAAATCAGCCTCAACACGTTTCACCTTGGTATCTGAATATGCAGCCTTACCTAATAATGTATTGAAGTACAATAGTATGTAAGATCCTATCCTTATAAACTGTTATCCTTATAAACACAGTTTATACAAAGCAGAAGAAGAAAAACACATGATAAATTGAAGATGAAAGATCACAATTCAGTGGATCTTTATTCACAGAATGATACCATGAACATGATACAAACAAACATCACAAAGTCCTGTCTATCTAAGCCCTAAGTTGCTCCCTCCCTCAGGAGTAGAGTGTACAATATAACATCCTCTTAATGTATTTGCATAGCAAAAAGGCTTACAGAACAGGGTTAAGCGCATGCATCAGATACATAAAAAATTTAGCTGAAACATTGATTGAAGTAGAAACTAATATGTGCTAAAATCTATTCATGTGAACAGATCCCAGCAAAAGACTTCTGGATCTTTTTATTGGTAGTCAAAAAGCGTAATAAAACCATAGCCAAAGAGTAAATGATGGAGGACACATAGAAGATATATCAACTAATTTCTAAAACTCACAGAAATTAAGAAATCTGGGATGCTGGAAATTCAGATTTCAGGTCTGAAATTTCAGTAAAAATTGTTGAAATTTTAAATTTGAATTGTTGGGGAAATTGCTGGAACTTTGGAGAAGGAAACAAACAATGGGTAGTTCTAAGAATCACTCTTAAGGTTAGAAACTAGAATCACTCTTAAAATCCAAAATCACTATCAGAAGAAAACATCACACATTTTAATTGAAAAATTAAAATTTATATAGAAAATTTAGAGGTTTTTTTAATCGAGAAGTTGATTACATATATAAAAGGTACTAAAAAATCCTCTTTTTATTAAAAAAGAGTTATTAGTTTAGCTTTCCTTATTAGGAAAATAAAATGTTTCTACTTTGTTTTATCCTTGTTAGTTTAGGGTATAAGACTATTAAAGAATAACAAAAACCCTTATTATATAATGTTCTTAATTTGGAAGTAAAATGAGTTTTTCTATTTCATTAGAATTATAGTTCCAAAATTTTTTCTATAAATATGTAATTGATATTTATCGTTCAATGAAAGATAGAAAAACTTGAAATTTCTCTGCAAACTTAGTTTTTACCTAGAAGTTTTGATACTGTCTGTTGGTAATTAAGATACGGATGAAAATCTTATCCTAGATTCAGGATAAGATAAATCAGCTCCTAAGTAGTTAAGATGTTGCAGATTAGTAGAGATAAGTAGTTAGGATCTTGATTATATACTAGATGTATTTTAGGATACTGATTCTATACTGGTGGTTAGTCAGTTTATGAGCAACCCTCAACAGGAACATATGGATGCAGTACTTAGAATGCTGAAGTATTTGAAAATGACTCCTGGAAAAGGATTATTCTTTAAGAAATGCGAGACAAGGAGTGTTGAAGTATTTACAAATGCTGATTAGGTTGGATCAGTTGCTGATAGGAGGTCTACAACAGGTTATTGTACCTTTGTGTAGGGTAACTTGGTAACTTGGAGAAGTTAAAAACAACCAGTGGTTGCCTGAAGCAGTGCAGAGTCTGAGTATAGAGCACTAGCATTGGGAATTTGTGAAGGAATATGGCTAAAAAGACTCTTGACAGAACTTCGTATCAAAGTAGAGCCTCAGATGAGGGTGTGGTGTAACAACCTAGCAACTATTGGGATTGCAAAGAATCCTATCTATCATGGTAGAACTAGACATGTGGAGATAGATCGTCATTTTATAAAGGTGAAAGCAGATTCTGGTTTGATTGATCTAGCTCACATTCACACTAGCAAACAAGTTGCAATTGTTTTTATAAAAGCACCAAGCTTGAGAGGGAGTGTTGGGAATGATCAACAAAGAGTTATTATGGATGATCGACAAAGAGTTATCAACAAAGCTTGAGAGGGAGTGTTGGAAGAATATTTTCAGTTTTATTACTTTATTTGTTTCCTTACTTGCTCAATAGTTTATTTCCTAAAATATCGTTTTATCCTTTCCATTTCTGGTCCCTATTTTCATGCGATCTTATTTACTTCTTTCTAGGCAATAATCAAGGGGATGAATAGCACAACAATTGCTTATCTTCCCTATATGTATTTCTGTCATTTATGAGAAATAACATACATAAATTATCCTCAAATTTGTTCACCTAGTTGATATTAGTTGCTAGGATCCTATGTGAGAGAGAATCCATGTGACTTCATTATGAAACTAACTCTAAATGCAATGTTAAGGCACAAGATCATGAAAAATGTGAGCATGAAGTTGGGGATTCATTAGAAGGAACAATAATGAAGGGCTAATAGACCTTCCTTCCTTCGACCCAGGCTAAGAATATTTAATCATTGAGGTCGACACTCATCAAGCTAAGGAGAATTATGTAGAATTAAAAAAGTTATCAGTTTAGTTTTCCTTATTAGAAAAGAAAAATATTTCTACTCTATTTCGTCCTTATTAGTTCATAGTTTCAGTCCATTAAAGAATAATAAGAATCCTTGTTAAGTAGAATTCTATTCTTATTTTGGAAGTTTAGTGAGTTGTCGTATTTCATTAGGATTAGGATTCCAAGAATTTTTTCATATATATGTAATAACCTTTTAATGCAAAAACAACCTGAATTTTCTCTACAAATTTTAAATTTTCAATTAAAATTTATGACGTTTTCTTATAAAAGTGATTATACTCCCTATGAGTGGCTCCTAACTTCCTACCTTAGGAGTGACTCCTAGAACTAAACATTGTTATTTTCCTTCACTAAAGTTCCAGCAATTTCCAGCCCAAGTTTCCAGCAATTTGAATCTGAAGTTTCAACAACTTTAACTGAAATTTCAGACCTGAAATATGAATTTCTAGCAGCCTAACAAAACCCGACAGCTCAAATTTCCCAAATTATATGAGTTTTAACAACTAGTTGATATCTCTCCTACTTTTCTTGCATCATTAAATCCTACTCCTAATCTGAAGCAATGAATTATCTTGAAATATGGGAATGAGCAGGTTCTCAGTTATCTTCACATAGTCAGACATCATATTCCAACTACTTATGGAATTAAGTTGTACCTGCCATTGCAGCAATCTTAGAGAGATATAGAAATCGCTTTCTATCTGCCAGTGATGCTATCAAGCCAGTAATCTCAGCAGCTGCCCCATCTTCGGCTTCTGAAAAGGAATTTGCATCCTGAGAAAGAGCTAATGCATGAAGAGTTTCTGAAGCTGAGGAAAATTGATGAAGGAAAATCTCATGAAGCCACAGCAGATCCTGGTGATGCTTCAAAAAAGCAGATAGCTCTTCCTGGAATTCCTCCCCAAGCCTAAGAAGCTTGGAAAACTGCCTCTTCTCGTACAGTTTTGTGAACACAAAGTAACTGAAACCACCATTAGGCCCCATGCTCTCATGCTAGAGAAAATAACAAGGGTGCCAAATGATGCAAAGAAACAGTCAAGATGAGGAAGTCCAATATCTTGATAGAAGTTTTGGAAGAATTAACAAAAATAAACTTATATGAACTGCAAACTCACTTCCTCTAATAAATAAGAAAAGGCATACGCAAGAAAAAAATGAAAAAAAATGCAATTCCATGTACAAGAGGATGACACTGAATTCCAATTGACACCAGTGAGTCCATTTCCTTCTTAATTGTCTGTTCTAAGTTATAAAAGGCCAAAGAATCCCATCCAAGTGCAAATTACGTGGAGCATTCTGCTCATTTGAGCCAATAAATACTTCAACCACAATCAAAGTAAGCAATGTTCAACACATTAGATCGTATCAGCTGCAAAATTATCATCAGACAAAAGGAAACTTCTTCATGCATCACAACAATGCAATTTTTCACCTCAGTGGTCGAGACATGCCTCTTTTTTTCATTTCCTTTTAACCTTTACATGGACTTGTGCAAGAAAACAAAAAAAGTGGTACCAATATTTGCAGGCCTTACACATAGTACCAACAATAAAAGCTGTAACGAGAAATTTGTCCTTGAGAATATTGGAAAAAGCAAATTTATCTTTCCAGTATTGGCAAAATGGAAATTATCTCTCAAGTAATAATCAGCTAATCCAACCAAGAGCTTTGGGGTTCAATCTTCACCAGAGGGGAATGGGATTTAGGAGAATATTATGGCCTCCTGTGGGTCATGACCCAAAAAAAAAAAAAAAAAGAGGAGCAAGGAAAAGAAAGTGAAAAGGCAACATAGAAAGCATATTGGGATTTAAAAACATGAAATACCATTAGATTTTTCAGCAATACTGAATCATTCAGATCAGAACATATACTCCACATGGTATTGTATCCTTCATGCCTTTTTGCTATGGACAGCAAACTTGAAGAAAGCTTTCTGTGGATTTCTTCATATTTTTCATCACTTCCTATGTTAAAAATCTACAAGGAGAAACAGTTCAATTTTCAGTCGCAGCTAATTTTAGGTTCATAAGATCAAAACAAACCATGAAAGAAATTAACCTGGTGCCTCTCATTTGCAAAATGTTTTACTTGTAAATACAAGGAACCAAGAAGAGTATCCCGCCTATTCCAATATTCATTTAAAAGACTTCCATATTCCTCTCCACACTCAACCTTAGCTGTGATAGCACCAGCATAAGCATCAAGTAGAACTTCAGCCAGGATGCTTAGATGAGTATATAAATCTGATTTTGTAGAAATATCCAGCCCAGATGTTACATTCAGGAGTTGAAGCATGAAGGAAGCAACTCTCCAAAGCCCATTCCGCACGACAGGTTGACAATACCAGGGTGTTAGGCCCTCTGGTGGTGGATACCACATATGATGTTTATTTCTGTAGACCATAGCTGCTTGAACTACAGACACAATTGAATTTGAGAGTTCACAAGCTCTCTGGATTTGAACCTCAAGTAGTTGTTCTTCACTTACTACATATTCTAGGTGTTTATCTAAGCCATAAAACACTTCCTGAAGATCGGAAACCTTACTATAGAAAACTTCAGCATTATCTCTGTCCATAAGGAGAACAGTATTCCTGCGGGCTCTATCACCAACTAATTGTATTAGATCCCAAAGAGCACCTGAAAGTTGAGCTTCTGAACTAGAATGTGGTGACACAGTAACAGTTGAACGGTTCTGGTTAATCAAGCTTTGTAGTTCCCTAAGCTGAATCATTCCAGCAAGCTTTTCACCATGTTCCAAGATTAACTGCAAAGACATTCCTGTTAAAAGTAAACCTCTAGTTAGGCTTGACAAGTTTAATTTCTTTGGTTAAATGATAATAAGCAGCTTATTTGAATCCAGGAAACACAAACCCCTAAACACGCATCCAAGCAGAGGGTTTTTAGCTAATGAAAGCAAAAAAAAAAACAAGAAATCTACAATAATAATCAATGATCTGATGCAAACTCAATAAATCATAAATGTTTACACGAATTTACATGCTCAAGTTGGGAGAAATAATTGAAACATAGAAAAATACATACTCTGCCTGGAACACAGCTCTTCATGGCATTTGGATAGAGCAAGAAACTGGAGAAACCTTTCATGCTTTTGCTGTTTATCAACAAGTTGGCTGGACAGATTTGCCAAAGCCACTACTTCAGCACCTCGAGTGGTTGTCCAGTGTTTAGCTAAGGTATCGACAATAGCTTTACTTGTCCGAGCAAATACATTTGTTTCTCCATCCTTTTCAAATGCCCCAGAAACTTCTAGATTTTCAAATGAGCCATCCACTTTGCCAGTTGTAAGAAAATCATGGAAAAGCTGACCAAGTAGAGCTTCTGACTCTTCTTGGGCATCATAAGGTGCAAGTCCAGTCATAGGAATCCCTTGTCTATCACCTGCATCCCATGCTTCTGAACTTATCCTCCTAAGAGCCATATTGCCCATGAGTGCGAGATTTTTTCTTTCTTCTTGTGCAGTGGTTTCATTCATGCTCCCTTTACGTGACAAGCTTCTCTGTGGTGGTTCAACTCCACCAAGTTTAATAGCTTTCTCTGGTATTGCCCATATTCCTGCTTTCTCAGTAAGTAAAACCCAAGCACCATCTTCAACATCATCTGCAACAGGAAGAATTGAAGCATCCAAAACTTTTCCTGCATCATAAGGTAGATCAAACTGATAGAGTCGAGTGGAGTTTCCACAACAGTTAGAGACTGTTGCTGTTCCATCACCAGAAAGGATGACTACTGAGCCAAATGGCTTGCCACCAACTCTAATTTTCATGGAGAACAAGAATTCTTCATCTTCTACTCTTGCTTTTGGAATTATCACTTGAATTGGACCCTTTTTCTCCAAAATCCTGTCATGGTTATCCGAGGGTGCATTTGCTCCAGATTTATATTGCATGGTCAGAAGAGAATACTGAGTGTAGCTTGAACTACTAACCCGATCCTTACAAAAAGTAGCAACAAGAACTGTAATCACTTTACCAAGAACATCCACCTGCAAATCCAAAGGCCAAATTTGTTTCTGGCCCGCCAGATCCTTTTTTATTCCCAAATCAGCATCAGTGCCAACAATTTCATAGGACCAGAGTTCTGATACATTCACATCAAGGTCAAACGTAACAGAAAAACACCGTATCTCAAGATCAGTCAATAAAAAGAACTGTCGGACAGAACCCTCCATAGACTGTTCTGAGAAGCGCCATGTGAGGGACCTTGGATAGCCCTTACCCCGTACATACTGACCACTATAGCCACCCTGAGACGGGAACTTCTTAATATCTTGATACGCTTTACTACGTTGAATCCCGGAAGGGCTGCAATGGAAACTCCACATGTCACCGTTGGCACTACAAGCCAAGGCAACACACACATGCTCAGGAGCACTCAATGAAGAAGAGATCAAAGAGTTAAAAGAATTTGATCCAACTGCACTACTATTAAGCCTGTTGTGTTGTCTCTGTCTCATTGGAGTGAACTTCCCGCCATACACAGGGGAAGAAGTCTCTTCAAATTCATCAGAATTTGGCAGACTACTAACAGGAGTGGATCCCATCTCACTAAAAACATCAGGCCAATAAATTACAGCTCGAGTCTTCTTGCTACACAATACAACACCAGCACTTTTACAACTCTGTACAACTTTACTCTTCCTGCAACTCCAATTCACAACACAAAGCATCCAACTACCGCCCCCACCTTGGTGGGAGCTTTTACTGATATCTGAAACAACTGTAGGAAGCTCAAGAACAATGCAATCTTTTGAAGCTGTAGAGGATAAGTAACTCCAAATAAAAAGTTTGTTTCCACAGATAATCCAAGAGAGGCATGTCTCTTTATCCATTCCACCACATATGCACCCATCGTCTGCAAGCAGCATGACAAATTTAATAAGTATAGTAATATAAGAATTGGAAGCCTACTATTTGGGTACAAGTGTACACACCAGGAATGTGGTTCTGTAGAAAGCTAGCCTGTTGATCTCGAACTACTTGGGGAAACTCTCCAACATACACGGGCTTAATTGAATCAGCTTCACCCCCCTTTTCAGTATCGTTTCCTGGAGAAATTCTACACTCCAGACAACATAAATCTTAATAGTGAGTTGTAAAGGAACAAGTTTTCCTCTTCATTCAAGTAATTTAAACTTTTTTTTTACGAAGAAATGCAAGTGAAAAAGGGATGAACCTGGCAAGAACCGAGAGGCGAGGGGCCCAAGGAGCCGGTGTGCCAGTGTGTGGGCGATTGGGGATTGAGTCGTGGCTGTTGGGTGTGATGGGAGTTGAATCAGGCAGAACTTGAGCAAGGCTTCGATGTTTTCTAGCACTCACATTAGACCTCTTTGTTCCTGGAGAGAACATTTTTTTGAGTTGGAAGTGCCAAAATGCTAGGCTTTGGGGTTTTTGCGGGCTGAATGAACCAAACCAGGGTTTAAGGTTAGCTCTTCAGTTCGTCTTTTTGAGATTTGTAAATCTTAATTCTAATCTTTTGAGCAACCACCGGCAAGATAATTATAACATTATGTCTTTTAGTATCATTTTAATAAGAATTTTTGTTTTGGGTAATTTTTTAAAATTATAAAATAGACTCTAATTTTTTTAAAATTATAAAATACTCTGTCAATTTATTATACTATACAATTTACTCTCATTAAGTAATAATTTAATTTCAAAAAATCTCATCAAATAACTAATATAATTATAAAAACAAATATTGTATATCATTATCCTCATTAAATTAGAATTCAATTCCACAAAAATCGTAACAAATAGTTAACGTAGTTATAAAAATAAACATGATTATATATAGTTGTCTCAGTAAATAACCCTATTAGGCAATTAGCCCTAATTAGTAATTATATATAAAACTCTGCCTAATCCCTATTAGATATAACTTAATTATTGTTCATAATAGTTTACTACAGCTAAATGTTAAGTTGGTAACATTTTAATTTTTAATCTAACTAGAATGGTCTGAGTAGAGGGGTGGGGCTATTGGAGTAGGGATGTGGAGGTGGTAAGTGGCGACTAGCGACGATCGACGAAGTCTAAGTTGGCGATGGCAGTGACCGAGGTTGAAGCACAAGCTGGTGAGTGGCAACTTTGTGATGGCGAGACTTTACTGAGACAAAATAAAACAAAAATTTGAAGATAGAATAGAACAAAAATTAAAGGCAATGAGGTGTTTGGTTATAATGGATAAAATAGATAAAACTATGCATCTTGATGACAAAAATGTGTTTGGTTGCAGTTTACAGAACATAGAAAATAATGTCAATGACCAAAGTACCCCTGCAGTATAATATGATTGGAAATATGTAGTTCATTGATTATTTTAAAACGAATGATTTGATTTAGTATTTTTTTAATTGTATCTATAAATAAGGAATTAAAAAAATGAGGAACCTAAAAATTTAATCAAATGAGCTATTGAATAGCAAAAAATTCGTACAAGTTAACAATAAAATGAATTACGTTTAATATTTTTAATTGTATTTGTATTTTTTAATTACGATTAAACAAAATAAGGAACCTAAATATTTAATGAAATGAGAAGCCTAAAAATTTAATGTAATGAGTTATTGAATAAAAAAATCCTACAAATTAGAAATTCTAGCACTTAATAATTTAATAAAACATCTAAGCATTTATAGAATTAATTACATAATAGGTTAAAGATACATTCAAGCCTTATATTTTATTGAAAATGTCCTTAACAATAATACCCAAAATGACTCCGATGGCAATGAGCACAAATCCTTGATTCCATGCCATTTTTTCTTCAAAGTTGCAACTTCATTTAGTTGTGCATTTGTTGGAAGTGAAAATTGATTAGGTATTGATGAGGGTTCATTAGCCGCAGGAACAATTTCTTCATTTTGACGAGTTCGCCTATTTGGATCCATGACATAAGCACTTTGTGCTTCAACCAAAGTTCGACACCCCTTGAATCTAGCATTAGGAAACCTGCCAGTTGCCAATTTAACATCATCCCAATTTGTAAAAATACCAACTTGACGTCCAACAAATACAACATAGAAGTTGTATCTGCCCATAGTTAAGTACCTGAAAACAAATCATATCCTCATCATTCATACACGTACATTAATAACAAAAATTAAAAAGTTAATAAACCAGCCATTCATCATTCTTACACATTGAGCTCGAAAGTGACAGGTCACAACTAAAAAATTACTGTCCACTACTGTCCACTACAAGCATTGTTAAATAGTTAAGCTAGAAGCATTGTTATCATCCTACATTACCATATCATAGTGTACCATACCCTACTAATTAAGAAATAAAGCATAAAGTTAGATTTCATCATCTAACAGGCTCCTCACATAAGCCTATTTCTAGTCTACAGTTAAACCCCATAAAAGTTTCCCAGCATAAGCATTCTTTGAGAAGATCCTTGGTAGTCCTAACACCTTCTTCAGTGGAGAACCCCAAAGTCCCAAGTTCCTCACCTAACTTAGCTCCAAATTGTCCCACAATGGCATCAGCAATGATCTTAGCATTCTCTCTACTATTGTCAATGGCATGATCAAAAGAGGCAGCAAGGCTTTCTAACACTTCAATATCTCTCATCTTCCTTTTCCCTTTGTTTTCTTGGTTCCCTTTTGTGTTGTTGGAAGAGGCGTTAGAACCAGTGAGATGGGCTGAAGTAGTTGCAGTAGTTGGAGCAAAAGTGGCTGATGGGCCTGTTGGATCTACCGGGGCAGCAGGAGCTACTGGAGCAGTTGGTGAATCACCTTCAGTTTTATCAGTTTCAAGCTAAGCAATAGCATCTGCAGCATCTTGAGCTCCTGCACCAGTGGCTCTATCTTTCCCATAGACAAACTCAAGTCTAGAGTAAAGAGGGAAAGGCTTCCCAGGAGTGTAGTACTTGTTGGGGTGTCTCTGCAAAAAAAATCAGAAAACTTCAGCATGACAAACATATTATTATTAAGATGCTTCTATAAACAACCAACAAAGCAAAATAAAAAAATTACCCTTGACCATTCTCCCAGCACTTGCTTGCTGTCAACCTCAATGCATTGCTTGCTTTCATTCCAACCAAACGCACTACAGTTGAACATGTCAAAGGTTGTCTGATATTTGTCCTTTAATCCTTGTGCTTATTTTTGGTATGCCTCTTATCAAGAAACTTCTCAACCATCTTTCTAGCAAGAAGTTGGAAAGAAAGTACCAAGCTTAAATGCCCATTATCAGCTCTATAACCAGGAACAACGGCCTCCTCTATGAAGGTCACAAATGTTTTTGTTTCATCTGAAGTCCAAACTCTTAACATTGCACCTAAACTATGCAATGCCATACCCCAAACCATTAACTAAATGAAAGTTCACAATTTAACGGTTTCTTCTCCAATCATCAAACATGTTCTTCGCTAAATCCTCTCTTCATTGACTCCATTCATTACTTGTCTCAACACGATCAATACATTCAGGGAAAGGCACATCTTCCCCAATTGGCATATCCTCAGCTTCAAGAGTAGTAAGCTCTGTTGGATCATAAGTCATATGCAACCTAATAAAGTTGTGCAGAAGGCAACATGCAAGAATTATGTGCACTTGAGTGGTTGCTGGATAAAAATATGAATTTCTTAGAATTTTCCATCTTTTTTTTAGTAAACCAAATGCACGTTCAATCACATTTCTGGTAGATGAGTGTCTCTTATTATAAAGCTCTTCTGGGTTCCTAGGTGCCCTTCCATCTTTTGCCTACTCTTGAATATGGTATCTTGTGCCTCTAAAATGTGCAAGAAAGCTATGATCATTTGCAACATCCCACTACCATAAGGCAAATACTCGAATATCCAAAGGGCATTTAAGTATATACCCTATGATAATGGTATGTTGAAGCAAAGCAAATCCAACTTACACATGGCATCATCTAACATACTCAAAGATCACTAAATGTTTTTTAAAACCATTGATTGCATTCATTCACAATTCTTACACTGTTTCCATCATACAAAAATTCAAAAAACCTCTTATAAGTTCTAACAAAACTACAAAAATAAAAGACTCCACACTCTTGGGGTCAGCTGACAGACCTTTGAGTCATAACAAAATCCAAAGGGTCCTTTAGTCCTATCTAAAGCACTAGGTCTCTTGTCTCGTACCTGAAAAACCACGTTGCAATTTTTATAAGTTTTGAGAACTCAATGAGTGAACCATTTTTGAT
>JANKYE010000013.1:7932665-7943904 GCA_032467995.1 Erythroxylum dillonii
AGAAAAATTATAATGCAATTAATGTCAATTTGCACAATTTTACTAACAAATTGCATAAAACATAAGCTCACCGCAAGAGGCTAATTTAAGCATAAAATCACGAATTAAAAGTCAAAATGTACATTAACAGCTATGAAAGTGTAGCCAATTTATATGATAAACTTGGGTTCAATCAAATGGCAAAATAATTGAGAGAATTTCGACACTGATATAGAGCAAAAGAGTGAGGTTTTAAAATGGGAGAAGTCAAGGAGCATAGAGAACGGCGCCGGCAAGAGAGAAGCCAAGAGTCTTTGAGTGTGGTTTTTAAAAAATGGAAACACCGTATAGCTAGAGAGAGGGCTTCGTGTAGGCAGGCGGCTGAGTGTTTTAATTATTTTGTCACATTCATAGGGCAGTTGGCGCAAGTATAAGACAAGAGAGTTTTAAGGGGGGAGGATTTTTATTTGTCTTATCAAATCTTCGGTGCCGGCATGAGAGTGTTTTTCTTAATGTGTTTGGAACTTTTTGCGAGGGGAGAGACGGACGTTGCTATTTTTAATTTTCTGATAGGAACTTTGACAGAGCACGCGGAAGCTGGGGGAAGGAAACGAAGAGCATGAACCACGTTGGTGCTTGAGGATTTTAATCATATATTGTCTTTGTACTTAACAGGCCAGGCAATCATGGAGTGGGGCATAAAAGCAGAGCACAAAAGCTAAACAGTTGACGACGCAGACAACATGGAGCTAAGCTATACCTGCATTTCAATTACTCCACCACCGTGAGCATTAAGAGGAAAATAGGGTAACATTAGACTGTCGTTTTACATGACGTCTATAATATATTTTTTGAGCATAAAAATGAAAATGGCCAGCTAACTTTCCAACACCGGTTCAACGGGGATATCAACGCCAAGTCATGGTTAAGCTATTTTTGTCGTTTTAAAGTTGTAATTTATTTTCGGATTGTTGTGTTGTTGGCATTGATTTTAATGGTTTTGGAATTAATGATCTTGATAGAATATTTTGATCGTTTTATTTCAAACCTATTGCTAAAATATTAACTGTAATCCGTAATTGTTACTATTAATATTTGTGAGTAGCATCTAACGATTGTTAATCGTTAGGAACAACATAACTTAGGTTAGATAACCCGAACGTGTGAGGTTACTGCCTATATTGATCGTTTTCCAATTCATAATGCGACTACCAAATTGAATCTAGAGATCGTACCCTAGGTTGTTCGGTAGTTAGATTTAATCAATTATCGTATCTTGGTTAAATACAACTTAAGAGAAAATCGAGATTAGTAGAGCGTTCTATTAGTCTCAGATCAATAGTCCAATAAGAATCGTAAAGACTTTAGAATGACGAAATATGCTTGATTGTGCTTAGGCTGAGATTGACCCTAAAACCGGACCTTACTCTTATTCGACACTTTTCTCATTTTTGATTATTTGTTTTAATTTGTTTTTGATAGTTTATTTTACGTTAATTTTCTAAATTGTTCTAAAACCAAAAACCCCCTTTATTTTACGTGCATCAATTAATTTCGTTACGAAAATTAACTGAACATTCCCTGTGGATTCGATCCCGACTTACCACAACTACAAATTTAGTGTGCAGTAAAGGACTCACTCACATCCATACCCATGGATTTTAGCTTTGTAACTAGGTTTGACATATGAGTTACATGATCGCGAATGGGTTGTGACCAGTTAAATTTCATGGTCGTTAGCTCACTCATTAAAGTCCCTCCTATGGACTTGTTAGCTACATCTGATTGAGAGTATTCCTTAAGCTTTAACATGAACTTTTTTGCATTATCCATCTTAGGCATTGATGGTTTCACATTTTCTGCGATTGTCATTCGCATCGAATTCAAACTTAGCCTGTTAGACCGTTCCCAAGTTTCATAATAAGACTTGTTAAATTTAGAACTAGTCTTAGTTATGGTTGCGGGCCTTATGTCTGAAACTATGGCTAAGTTCAAATCCATTACACTCAGTTGGACTAGATTTGTTCAGACTAGTCCCCATAGTTCAGACCATTGAACTTGATTAACTCATTGCTTAATGCAAACAAACTAGTAGATGCTACACATACAACATATAATCTACGCATTAATGCTTTGAGTAAACCTAAATGGATTCAAACTAACTAATAAATTTTGATCATGCATTTAAATTCTCCTTTGGGTAAAATTTAAATACATAGAAGTAACCTATTATGATGCATATATAATATTATAATGAACAATCAAGCATGTTATAATCAATATGCATGTTATCTTTGGATATACAATCATATTAACTAAATATATTGATAAAGTCTCATTAATGTTATTAATTATAAGCAATGGTCTACTTTTGGGTGACCTCCTGGCATTATAATTAATAATCTCAATTGTTCAGTTCATCCTTTATGTCATTTTAACACCATATCATAATGAACAATTGAACAAATCTTAATTAAATGCTTAAATTTTTTAAGCTAGGCTACTTTGGTGACTAACAAGCTTTCCATGCAATAAACATTTAATTGGACAATTATCATATATGACAAATTTTAATTTAATTAGTTTGGTCACTTTGGTGACTAACAAATTATTCTAAACATCCATAATGTCATATATTACACTCAACATATAATAGGAAAATTTAATTCCAAATATTACATAATATAAAATATTCAAAGTACCAAAGAAATATATAATATGGCACTAATTTCCAAAATTATATTATGTATAAATCAATTACGAATTAAATAATCCCTTATGTTCCATCCTAAAATTATTTTTCCTTGAGTTAAAGTCTATAATTATTTACTAACCCAATATCGTCCTTTAATAGCCCAAACGCCCAAAATCAGTCCATAATTTAATTTTTGGGCTTGAAAGCCTGTATGATGCTGCGCATCTTCTTCCTCTGACGCTGATGGTTTTTTTTGTTTTTGTTTTTGCTTATTAAACCATTCTAACGTTTCTTTCTTGCATGGATTCTTCTCAGCAATTCCTTTCTAGAATTTTCTCTTTCTTGAACCAACAAAAATGTAATCCACCATTGTCTTCTTTAGTAGTCATTACACAACACAAAACTCGTTTATTTTCTCACTCTAAACCATTCAACCTTACGAAAACCATCTTGTGTTTGGTTTCTCTTCATACCAAAACTTTCGGTTGTAGATTAACATCCATGCATGACATGTTTGGTTTTTCTTTATACTAAAAACAAATCTTCGGTTTTATATTGACATCTATGTATGATTTTTTGAGTTTATATTTTCATGCTCTCTTCTGTGTATTACACTTAATCTAAATCATCCATCCAAAAACAATTATGTTTAGGTTAAATATTCAGACTGCTATTAACATCAAAAAAATCATGAAAGCAAAAATCATCGAGTTACGGTTTCTTTTGCTGTGTGTTTTTTTGTATTTCTGTCATGAACGTCATTACAAAAACAAAAACAAAACAAAACAAAACAAAACCAAACTAAACAGACAACACAATCACGTAATATTATCATCACAAATAGAACAAACAACCATGGTGTACGACAGAAAATAATAAGGCAACATCCATGGCTTTGATACCAATTGTAAGACATTTATGGATCGACAATTATTTACATCGTACCTATATCCATGATTTTTTTCGTAAGATGATTTCTTGATACAAGTTTATTTTCTCTCTTATTGTTCCTTAATGTGTTTCTTCAATGGTCCAGAAAAATGATTCGGATAACCTTTCAATAAGTTTCTAAAACTTATTTGGAAGAGAGAGGAAGAGGGTCTTTGACCCATCTGAGAACCCTTTAATTAATACCCAATAATTATCATTATGGGTGCTTTTCTCAAATCTATAAATTACATAGGACATTAAATAGTTTAAAAAATTTATTTCAAAAATTAGTAAAATAATAGCCAAGCTATACACTTTTAAATGGGATATGTTGGCTGCATCAAAAGAATACCATAACTTAATTCAAAATACACGCAGAATCTCTTTATTCAATGCCACAACTAAAAAAGCAAAAAGTTACCACCCTGTACTGTAAATAAGTAACAACTAAGGTGGAAAAAGGGATTTCTATCTCTAAGTACAATGGTATATACTAGCCCATCTGGTCATGTCACTTAATTTTAAGTTCTTATAGCAATAGGTATAAGGATTAATATTTTCTTTTTGAATGGTAACACCGTTTAAGCTTCCCTTGGTGGGTGTCAAAGTTTATTTATGAATCACATCATTGCACCTTCCCTTCATGGCACTATTGTACCTCTTCAATGGGTATCATGCTAACATGAAATTTATATTTTCCTTCTAATTTCATTCCCATTTCATTCAATACTAATTGGTTCCATGGGTGGGGGGAAGATAACTAGATATAGGAAAGAGAAGGAAAAAAGAAGAAGAAGACAGAAGCTAGATAATTATGCAACATATTCTTTTAGTGGTGAATAAGGAAAACCACGAATCCATAATGCTTATGGTTATGTGTTCCTTGAATTTGGAATATTGTTTGGTTTTGATTTTTTTAATTATGCAATATCTCATACATCAGGGTGTGAAAATTTTTGTTTACTTCATATCTTTAATTAGTTTATGGAAATAGACTTATAAAATGAGAAGGATAAGAGTAAGACAACTTTTTGAACAACAAATTGGTTCATTAACCTAGTGAGATAGTTGGAAGAATTTCGTATAAAACCTAGACAAGAATTGAGGTCTTATATATACAACTTCTTGAAGATGAGATATGAACTCTTACGAGTGGGATACAGATAATACCTTCATAACGAACAATTCCTTCAGGCATTTCACAGGATGTTATTGCCTATAGAGACGAGAAGTTACTAATAAAATATGGAATGCTCATTAGTGAGAATTATGTTTATACATGTTAGATGTTTTCTTAGTATATTATAGAAGGAATGAGGTGTTTAAGAGAACGTTTCATTATAGGTTAGCTAGGATAGGAAGGTCGTAACCTATAGTGCTAGAGATAAATATGATTAGTAATGATGCTTAACCTATGATGATGATTATGTTGGTTTTGATCTTTTATACACATGATGATTATGTTTTTTTTTTTAAAATTTAGTTTAAGGAATGTGTTTCTATCTATTATTTCATACATATATGGATTCATCTGTTTGATTTTATATGTGTAAACCAATAATGAAATAATTTAAAGTACAATTACAATGCCCAGATCTATAACATAATATTCCATTAAAGGCTATGATACATGAAATATACTCTTATTTAATTTATTTTATTAACCGTTATAATACTTTAATGGATTGCAAGTTCATTTAGAAGAATTGAGCAAATCACTCGTATATTACGGTTGTTCTAAATGCTTGTTAGTTAACAATATTTTACCTTCAAATTCAGTATTATAAGATTTAAAATTATTATGGTTATAATAATTCGTTAATGAATGTGATGACGTACACACCAAAAACACTCCCACTCACATGGTCTCAAATGCCAAGAAATTCCTTTATGAACATTTTACAACATGGGTATGTAGTGTGTATTCGTTGCCCATTCATTTCCAAACTTGCTAGAATTTGGAAAGAGTGCACCCATGATAGTCATATGACTCATATGTATTGAATGAATTATTAAAGCAGTGTAAGTTAAATGATTTTAAGATCCTTCATATACTACTAGTAGTTTATATTATTTAAATGTAAGAAGGATAAGAAACATAATTATGACAAAATTCTTTGATAATTAAAGTCTTTAAAACTATCAACAAGAAGAAGAAAGTCAGAGCATTGGAAGCAAAGGCATTTTTATGGTATTAAAATATTATTATTTAGTTTCGGGATTTTTTTACGCAACTTTTGTTATTTTTCCAACCATGATTACATTGATCTTACGTGTAAATAAAGGCAAAAATCACAAATTGATCCTTGAAATTTTACACTTGGTGCATATAAGTTAAAAAACTTTTTTTGGTAAATTAATCTCAAAACTTTTCAAAATTTCTCTCCAACCTTCATTTCATTAGCATAATTAATTTGTGCTCCATGCCCTATTATTGTGACATCGTGGCAAGCTTTAATGACTATTCAAGGTCCAAAAACTTGGGGATTATATTAAATTTAAGTAATTATGTTAGATGAATGAGGGCCTTATGAGAAAATTTTAAAAATTATAATATAGATATGAAAAAAGAGAAGTTTGGGGACCTATGAGCATTTGGAGTGAAAGTTATATGACTAGCTTGGGCTTTTTCCAATAACTAAATTTACAACAACAACAACAAGTAGAAATCTCGTTAACACAGGGTCTGAGAAAATTTAACAATATGCTACCTTACCTCTAACTAGTAAAGAGACTCTTTTCCAAATGACCCACAACAAGAGGAAAAATAAAAAATTATAAAAATTATAAAAATCATCATCATCATCATCATCATCATCATCATGATGACGATGACGATGACGATGATGAGAATAATAATAATAATAGTTCTTGCTTCCTTTTCCACTTCTTCTTTTGATAACTCATCTTCACTACTAAGGGTGATGGCTATTCCAAATTCGTTAGGATCTGTTTCATTAGGACTATGCAAACTCCCTAGTTGTTCGTTGGAATATATCTCCACTAGCTTAGCGATTTGATTCACCATGTTCTGTATACGAGCCTCTCTTTCCTGATGCCTCATGTTTGAATCTTGAATAAACTAGGTCATCATATTTTTCAGAACAGTAGTTACCTCCTCACCTTCTTGAAAAGTATCTTCATTAATGAAATTGACTATTGTCTCTTCTTCACTCTACGACAGTTAAAAGCTCAAATTATACTCATCATATGTAGTTGAAGAAAACCTCTTATCAAATTCATGTTGACTAGCGACTCTCTTGGTAAGCCATTCCATTAGTTTAACTGCAGTACTTTCTTTTCCTTCTGGAAGCTCTTTTTGAATTATCTCTCCATTTATCAAGCTAACCCTTGTCTTGTCTTCACTCTCGAATTTGTGTCGTTCAACTTTCATTTCAGCAAGGATTTCCATTAATTTATCTTCCAAGGTTGGCTCATTAACTAGAGGGGTTTGGTTCTGTAAATATCTAGCTAGAGCATAATTGTTCCATCCATAAGTATAAGAATTGTTCAACTCTGAACTGTAGTTATTCTTGGATAACACACCTTGAGGTCGATTGCACATGCTCGGTTGCTCCTATGTATAAGTAGGTGTTCGGCATTTATGATTGTAGTAATAACTCCCACTAATGTCACTACACTACCTGAATATCAGTTGATCGTCTGCTCTATCCTTCCACGATGAGTTGTGGTTATGGCAATAAATTATAATTCCTACAATAAACAAAAAACTCAAGATCAAGTAGAGAAATTCAAGAGATAATTAAATGAATAAGCCATAAATACAATAAGATACAATAAAAAATAAATACAAAAAGAAAAATTAAAATAAAAGATAATAAAGGCATAGATAAAACAAAATAAAATAAAAATTACTAGAGTAATAGTATTTAGGCTTTCCTAATATCAAAATCCTTAGTAAGTGTCAAAAACTTGATTGACCTATTTCATAAGTTGGTTAATTATGTAATAACCACAAGTGCACGACGTAGTTGTTGCTATTATTAGTAAGTATGGGTCAATTCTACAAAGACTATGAATATTATTATTTACCCTTCCCCTATTATCTAACCTAAGGATTGATTTTAGATTTTTAATAAAAAGACAATAAAAACTAAAACAATTAAAGAAATCGAAACGATAATGAAGGTAAAGATAGTGGAATTCACTCAAAAAACTATCGTTATCAAAAGTTAATACCTAGGTTCAAATTCCCTTAAACCCTTAAAGATTGATCTTTTATCATGCAATTGTTTTGTTGATGTATTAGACCGTGGAGACTCCTATAGTATACTAATAATTGAACTTGAATCTACTAATAACTAATCCTAAGGGCTCTAATCGAATTGCTCAGGTTAAATCTTATAGGATTGCATTATCGATTTATGAGTCGCCATATTAAGTTTGACCTTAATCTGGAAGATTTTTGTCATCCTATTTTTACGGTTACAATCAACTCCTTTTAATTACGGTAGGTTTATTCACACTAGGATTTCTTAATCTCTACATATGAAATTGGATTAAGATATAATATTCTTGGGCTATTAGAACATTAGTCAAATGTGTAATTAGATCACAATATATCAAACAACCAATTGGATTAATAAAAGAATCAAATCATGTCAAAGTATTAACATAAGGTTTGTCTAGCCTAAATACTAACTAGACTTTTAGTTACATATTATTGAACATGAAATCAAACATACCTTAAAAGAAAAACAAATAGAAAACAACGGGTTCATAAATCTAAATCCCCCTGATTGTCTTCTATAGAATGTTCTTGTGATGTAGAGGCTTGATCTTGTATTCCAATAGATCCATTAATGAAATCTTCATGTTTTTTGTTTCTTTGGACTAAAATCGTCTCTTGAGAATGACTCCACATCTAGAAATAGCCTCCTAAAGTCTCCTTTCTTCAATTTCCTCCAAAATGTTGCTTTTATATGAATTCTAGGTTTTTGATCGATGCATGACCATGCATCAAACTGTGCATAATTGGAATTTGTTGGTTATTGCAAAAGTACTATAGCACCCCTTATCGCATGATATACACCGGAATGCTTGAAGGTCATTCCGGTACATAACCTACGATAAGGGCGAGATACGTTCGATCACTACAATCACTTCATATGGCATGGTATTAAATTCACTTGTAAAGCAACATAAGAGAATCACAATATTTGTTTTTTTTTTCAACTTTTTCCTCATTTCATTTCACAAAATCAATGACTACATTGTGTCTTTCACATTTTTCCTATATACATCAACAACTCCTAGTACAAAAGTACTACATGAAAGAGGAAAAGATATCAAATCTATCTAAGCCACCTAAAAGAACCCCAGCTGACTGCCTTTAAGCCATGACCTCTCTCACCAATCACAATCTACACAGTTGGTAGAGCCTCTTTAGTAGATAGAGTTGTCTCTCGGTCCTGAAAAGACAATGTTGCAATTTTGGTAAATTTTGCGAACTCAATAAGATACCCATCATCGATGGTTCACTCAATTCATGCATCACGTCATTACACATAACATATTAATCACATCATTGCATAATCATAATGTATCACATCTCATCTTCAGAACAATCATATCGATCATATCATTCATACAAAACGCACATATCAATTAGAATTGCAATGCATATGAGACTCATTTTCATTATTATTGTCGTTATGACCGAGTGCCTTTTTATTCACTCATATCCCTTAGTGGATACCGAGTTGTAGCATAAACTGTCCCATATCCCTTAGTGGATACCGGGTACATTCACAATCGAGCCCGAGGCTCTAATCACATTATAAGCTTTAAGCTCTTTATCCTGGCGACTCCGGTCATAACTTCCTTTATCTTTCATGCATTCATGTACTAAATTTTTCACATAACATAACCTCAGTCAATCATATGGATGCACGTTCACATTTAGATCACATTTATAGTCAGACCTTAGCCCAATGTTTAACAGAACTGTTGAGCATATTTCAGCATTCATATGCATATTCACAACCTTCACATTTTGAATCACTTATTTCGTCATGTTCACATACAAGGAGCACTTAAATAACTCATTCATCACATATTCTAAAGCAAATAATTAACTGAGTGAGACCGTCTAGGTTACTCACAAATTGCTCCCGAAGCTAATGCTTGGAAGATCCGGCAACGTCTGGAGGTTGACATTCCAGTTGTTCCTCTATAACAAATAATGTACACAATATCATAAGTTGCTCAGTCATAAGTATTCAATAATGCACATGCATGAAATGACGTATGTACAATGTATGTTCATGAAAATCCTGGGTATTTAACCAACAATTTCTTCATCTCATTAGTTGCCCCATGTCTCTAGTTTACCATAAAACAAGAATCATCTCATTTAGATCAGTAGAACTCCAAAAATCATCAAAATACCAAAGCATGTTCAGTGGAATAACACCAGTTTATACTATTTAAGAGCACTCTCACTGAACCCGTCCCGTTCTTTTCACTCAATCTTCCTCCATTCATTTCAGATAGCTATGATTCTTGTTCTAGATGTAGATAAATGTCTTACAATTCCAATGGTTCATGAATCAAGTCATTTGGATGTCTAGAGAAGAAGTTATGGCCAAAAGAATCTAACATATTCATCTCTTTACTCATATTGTACATACCTTGGTGCAATTGCCATAACTCTCACTATAGATGTCGGAGTAACTTTGTGTTTGAACTATTAGAAAGAAGAATTCGAGATCTACAGCTTTCATGCAGACCTCGAAGGCCAATTCTATTGTCTTACCTCTGTATCGTCTCGCTTTTCTTCTGTCTACTTTTCTATCGTTCACTTTTCTATCATTCCCTTTTCGATCGTTCACTTTTCGATCATTCACTTTTCTATCGTTCACTTTTCCATCGTTCACTTTTCTATCGTTCACTTTTCAATCATTCACTTTTCGATCATTCACTTTTCTATCGTTCATTTTTTTTATCGTTCACTTTTCGATCGTTCACTTTTCAATCGTTCACTTTTTGATCGTTCACTTTTCTATCGTTCACTTTTCGACTGTTCACTTTTTGATTGTTGACTTTTCGATCGTTCACTTTTCTGTCTTTCACTTTTCCATCGTTCACTTTTCGATCGTTCACTTTTTGCGTCTGATTTTTGCTCAGAATGTCTCCACTTATAAGGATCATAACTTTTGATTCCAATATCCAAATTTTTCGTTCTATATACCGTTCGAAAGATAAAAGAAAGATCTACAATTTTCCAGAAGGAACCCTGACCAAAATCTCTTTATAGAAAACCCAAATATGCCCTTGGAGTCCGACAACAAACTTTCCATTCATACACCAACGTACTGCACCAAACTCTTAATTTCATGAAATTTGAGACTCTTAGAAATAGAACTAAAATTCGATGACTTCATAAGAAATGTAGCCATACATTCCTAGTTTACTCCGAATTAAGAATCATCCAATTTGGACTCCTAGAGAAAAAGTTATAGCTAACATACCGAAATACATTCAGTGAACATTTTCCAAATTCTTAACCTTTCAATATTTTACGACACCCCAAATACTCATGATCTTTCAAAACACTAAATTAACACATAACCAGATTTCTCATTCCCCAACAGCACAGTATTTAAGAACAAG
>JANKYE010000013.1:8015171-8026420 GCA_032467995.1 Erythroxylum dillonii
TCAAACCCCGAAAAATCATTTTGAACAATGATAACCCGAGCCACATTTTCAAGAGAGTTTTAGTAAATTGTTTTAAATCTTAGTTTTTTTTCAATTGCTAAATTTTCCCAAAATCCAAAAAATATAGTTTTACATACTTTGCTTTCTTTAATTTTAGTAAATCTTACAAAACCCCCTTTTAATTGCTTTAATTGCATGTTACAACTTTAGGCTAGTTTTAGGATCATTTTCTAAAGTGATTCCGTCAAGAGAGACGACCCGAGGTTCAGCTTGCTGTAATCTTGGAACATTTTATTTTGACCGATTTCCAAGGTCGATTTCTTAATCGAACGACAGAGCTGCGATCATGATGTTGAAGATTATGTATCCAAATGTTTGACATGTCAACAAGTTAAAGTTAAGCATCAGGTTCAATCTGGTTTATTACATCCTATTTTGATTCCTTAATAGAAATGGGATAAAATCACCATGGATTTTATCAATGGGCTTGTTCTCACTCAAAGGAAGCACGATGTTGTATAGGTGATCGTAGATAAGTTCATTAAGTCTGCTCATTTTCTGCCTGTTTTTCCTGATTATTCATTAGATAGTATAGTATATATATAAGTGAATGAGGTTATGTGGGGTGCCACTATCTATTATTTCTGATCGTGATCCTCGATTTACTTCAAGATTCTAAAAATGTTTACAAAAGGCTTTATGTACTCAAGTCAAGTTTAGTATTGCATTCCATCCCTAAATAGATAGATAATCTGAATGGGAGGTGTTGGAAGATATGCTTTGAGGTTGTGTGCTAGAATTCTTAGGAAGTTGGGATAATTATCTTGCTCTAATGGAGTTTGCTTACAATAACAGTTATCATACTAGCATTGACTTGGCGTCATATGAAGGCTCTATCTGATCGAAAGTGTAGAACTCTAGTGTATTAGACAGAATTAAATGAAAATAAGATGATCAGGCTTGATATTGTAAAAGATGCTGAAGAAAAAGTGCAAACAATCCAACAAAGGTTGAAAGCTACCAGTGATAGGCAGAAGTCCTATGCTAACTTAAAAAGGAAAGATATTAAGTATCAGGTAGGTGATAAGTTGTTTTTAAAAGTGTCACAGTGGAAGAACATACTTCGAATTGGGAAGAAAGGTAAGCTTAGCGCACAACATATCGGTCCTTATGAGATTCTTAAGGGAGTCGAACCACTAGCTTATCAATTAACTCTTCCTAAAAAATTACACGAAGGACCTATATCCATCTTAGCCAGAGAAGTCCAACTACTCTAAAACAAGCAAATACCTTTGTAAAAGTAATCTGGCAACATTATAGGCTTTAGGAAGCAACATGGAACCAAAAGAGACCATAAGAACTCAATATCCTCAACTATTCTCATCAGGAATGAATTTCAAGGATAAACTTCTTTTAAGGGGAAGAGAATTGTGAGGCCCCAATTTAAACCTTAGTTGAAATGTTACATGTTCATGAAAGTACATGTCTTATAGGTGTTAAAATTGTGCTATAATTTGAATGTTAATTTCATATATCTAGAATTTTGGTTTAATATTTAGTGATTTGGAATTAATTGATAGCATTAAAGAATTGAGGTATTAAAATGTACATTTGGACTGGGAAAATTGTTAAGTGGCAAGTCAAGTTGGTACATGAAAAATTAGAATGACTAAGCCTATGAGTTAGTGACATTCGATGTAGCTAATGAATTGACATTTGGCAACATTGGTTGAGCGACAAGTGGCCTAACTGAATTGTCATATTTGGATGCCACATATGAAGACATGTAGGTTGCTTTAATGAAGGACAAGTATCACACTTTCATGTGTGACTTGTGGCCATTGCAAACCAAGACAGCTTGCATTCAAAGAGTTAGGCAAGTGATGAATCATCTTCACCATTGAAGTTTTTACAGCCTTCTCTCAACACTTTACTCCTCTCCACTAAAAACTCATACTCCCTCTCAACTTCTAGAATTTTACTTGATTTTGGATCAACTTTACTTGGAATCTTTGTAAGTTATTTCATTAAGAAGTAGATACTGCTATTTTTTGTGCTATTGTCTTGTCAGTACTAAAATTTGCACCTTGATCTTAGATGTGTGTTGATTGCTTGGAATGGCTGGATTAGCTGCTTCTTTGGAGTTAAAATTTGAAGTTAAGAAGGTAAGGGAATGCTAAACTTGATTGCATGCTATAATATGAATTATTTGATGCTTGAATTGGATAGAATATGTATTGAATTGATAATGAATTAAGGTCTAGAACATGATACTCATTTGATAGCTTTTCCTTTGGATGTTGATACTTGAAAGAATATGGATTGTGTGATGCTTAATGAATTATTTTTGAATTAGTTTGGATGTGAATTTGATGAGGTATTGAAACATGAATAAGATAAAATTGAAGTGAAATTGATGGACCTTGGTGAAGGTGTGTTGAATAAAAGTGAAGAAGTTAAGTTTTGGAAACAAACTAAAGGTTCAATTCAGCCATCCCACAATCATAGGATTTATAAGACACATTCCACGGTCATGGGAAATGGTTAGGAAGGTGAAAAACTTGGTTTTGAGCAATTGTTGAACTATATAAGGTTAGATAATTTTATTGGATACATTGGGACTTAATTGGACTTGTTTAAGTTATGAAATGAACTTAAATTGAGGTTAGATTAATTGAGTAAAAGTTAAGTTAGTTATTGATTGTTAATTGAGGTAATTACTTAAGGAATGTGTGGTTAGTAAATAATGTGTCTAATGTTGAGATGTATGGTATGTTCAAGGATGAATGTGTCCTTGTGAAGACAAATGTGTTTCAAAGGATTTATATGATATGAATTGAATATGTTTTTTTATTTTGAATTTGTGTAATTATATGTAATGTGTAAATACATAATGCATTTATTTTACATTATTGCAAATGTTTATGTTCATGAGGTATGTTAAGTTGTTGGATGTGAAGGATTATGTTCAATTTGAGAAAAATGGAATAAAGACATATATATGCACTACATCTTTTGCATGTGATTCTAAAATTTTAAATGTTTTGTTTTAAAAGTGCCAAGTCTTAGTTATGGGTAAATAGGCATGTACAGAAGGGTCTATAGCTGCTTTTGTAACCAGACACTAAGGTTATAGAAGACAACTAGTTTTTATATGTTATATTCTGATATACATAATGTTTGGATTGCGCTTTAATATGAACAATTAAAGATTGCTTGAGATGTGATCTGATTTGTATATGTGAACATTAGACGATTATTAGAAACAGTCGTCAAATTATATCTTGTTTAGTTATTGCTTAGCACGGTGGTTTTTCCTTTATGTAGGTTCTGATAAAAGGGTTTAAAGACTATAACAAAGACAACAGCAGTGGCCAAGGAGATTGTGTTTTGTTTGGAAATGTTCAGTTTGTTTTTTAGTTGTATTTAATGTAATGAGACATATTGGAATTTATATTTTGTTTGATGGTTTGTAATACCCTTAATACAAGTTGGATTTGGATTTAATGCTTATATGTGATAAGTACCATATGTATGTTATGTTCTGAATATTAACCAACCTGGAATACAAAGTTTGTTTCTTACTGTCATGAGCCCATCATCCCTCATTACCACTTCAGACTTCTTTCCATTCTGAATTTCTTCTCGAAGCTTGCTTAATTCTGCATCTTGTGCCTGTAACTCCCTAACCTTCTCTCTAAGTATCGGTTTTACTCTGAAGTTAGCAAGAATGCAATTTGGTTCCTCCTGTGTCAAGCTTATCTTAAGCTTAGCCATCTCTTCCAACAAAGGCAAATAAACTATCTAAACATAGGCTATTAATGATTTTCTGCTCAAAGCATTCGCCACTACATTCGCCTTCCCTGGATGGTACTCGATAATCAAATCATAATCCTTGAGCAACTCAATCCACCTTCTCTGTCTCAAATTTAGTTCTTTTTGGCTCAGTAAGTACTTGAGACTCTTATGATCAGTGAAGCATAAGCTATCACATTGTCTCCCTTCATCAATACCCAGACCCTTCCTCGAAGCATCACTATACACTGTCTACCCTTCATATCCAGTAGGCAAAATCAAAATTGGAGCACTTTTTAATCTGTGCTTAAGCTCCTCAAAGCTCTCCTGGCATTCCTTACTCTAGACAAATTTTTGATTCTTCCTCAATAACTTAGTCATCGGAGCAGTTATCGTGGAGAATCCTTCCACAAACCTCCTGAAATAACCTGTTAGACCCCGAAAACACCTCACCTCTGTCACTGTCTTAGGTGCATGCCAATTCACCACTGCTTCAACCTTCCTCGAATCAACATTTACACCATCTTTCGAAATCACATGTCTAAGTAAGGTCATCTCATGAAGCCAAAACTCACACTGGCTGAACTTAACATAAAGCTCCTTCTCCCTCAATGTCTGCAATACAATCCTGAGATGCTCCTCATGTTCCCCTTCACTTTTGGAATACACCAGAATGTCATCGATAAACACTATGACAAACCGGTTCAGATACTCCTTGAAGACACTATTTATAAGATCCATAAAAGCAGCTAGAGCATTGGTCAAACCAAATGGCATGACTAAAAACTCATAATGTCCATACCGAGTCCTAAAAGCTGTCTTGCTTACATCAAACTCCGTGATTTTAAGTTGATGATAGCCTAATCTGAGATCAATCTTGGAGAAGACTCTTGCTCCCTGCAGCTGGTCAAACAGATCATCTATTCGTGGTAGAGGATACTTGTTCTTAATGGTCACCTTGTTAAGTCTTCGATAGTCAATAAACATCTGCCATGTTCCATCCTTCTTCTTAACAAACAAAACCAACACTCCCCAATGTGACAAACACGGTCGTATACATCCCTTATCTAGCAGTTCCTCCAACTGTTCCTCAAGTTTCTTCAACTCAGCCGGAGCCATTCTATAAGGTGGTATCGAGATAAGTGCGGTTCTTGGAATAAAGTTGATGGCAAACTCGATTTCCCTCACCGGTGGCAAACCAGGTAAATCCTCTAGGAACACATCTAGAAACTCTATCACAATCTGAAAATCCTCTAACTTCCCTACATTCACATCGGCATCCACAACATGCGCCAAGAAGGCTTCACACCCTTGGCCCATCATTCTGTCAGCTAACAAAACTGAAATGATCCTTAGTGATGATGTTTTCCTGTCCTCTTTGAAAATCACCTTCTCACCATTGTCTAGATCAAATTCCACCACTTTAAGGTCACAATCTTCGCATGGTATTTCTCCATAATATTCATTCCAAGTATAACATCTAGCCCCCTTAGGTCTAGAGGTAGTCCACTACCAGTCTAAATCCATCAATGAAGAGCTCACAACCCCTATATACTTGACTGATTACCACATTACTCCCTAAAGGAGTACTAACAATCAAAGAGTTATCCAAAGGCTCTGAATTCACACCATGTAATGTTATGCTTGTAGAAACAAAAGAATTTGTGGAACCAGAATCAATTAAAACATATACTGCTGAATCAAATAACTAAGCCATACCCATGACAACCTCAGTGTGGCTGTTGTTTCCTCTCTAGTCATGGCAAACACCCTTACCTGTGTCTGACCCCTTGGCCTCCCTAGAGGAATAGCCTTCTTTGCAGTTCCAGAGCTGTCTACCTCGGTGACTGGCCTAGTTCCCACTGTTTCTGCTCGCCTCGGGGCTTGAAACTGTGAACCCTTTTATCTCGGTGCCTGTGGACAATCCCTGATCATATGTCCCTTTTCCCTGCATCGAAAACAGGCTCCAAGTAACTTGAAGCACTCTCTTTGGTGAAGTTTCCCCAAATGAAGACATCCCTCAAACTTATGACATTTATCTTCCTCAGTCGCCACAATATCGGTTGTATATCAGGAAAATTGGGTAAACTTCAACTCATACTCGCTCACACTCATATCCCTCTGTGTAAAATTCAGAAACTCCCTAGCTTTGTCTTGAACATATACCCTTGAGAGCTACTTCTTCCTAAAAACTTCCATAAAATCTCTCCATGTCAGCACCGAAGGCACAACCTGGCTGAGGGGTATTGATTCCCACCAATATAGTACGTCTCCTTGTAACAAACTAACTGAATAGTCTAGCTTCTCCTCATCTGAGCACTTCAACTGAAATAGGACCCTCTCGGTCCTCTTCAACCAGGCTTCAGCCTCTTTCGGGTTCGTTGTTTCACTAAAATCTACAGCCCCAAACTTGCGGAGCTTATCATACTTCCCATTTATCTCCATTGGTGCTTGCATCGAAACCTGGGACCCTTGAGCCATTGCGTATGTGAAAGCCTGAGCAAAGGCTTGGAAAAACTGCGGATCCGTGGGATTTGTTTGAGGCATAGGAGGAGACGGTGGAGGCACTTCCTGTTGCATACTAAGTGCCTCAGAATTTGAAGCAGAATGAGTCCCAGCATCTTGCAGGACATAGGATTCATCCGTTCTCCCTTGGCGAGAGCGAGATCGAGTCATGGCTCCCCGAGTTTTCTTTCGAGGCGGCATTTTCACTCCTTTAAATATAAAACCATTGAAAACCTTTAGTTCAAGCAAAACAATTTTCAAAGTATGTTTAAAGCATATAAAACAATTCAATTGGGTAGAACAATGCAAGTTGTTCATTTAAAACAATGCAAAGCAAACCTGGACCTAAACCTAGTCGCTCTAATACCACAACATGTTGGCCCCGCTTCTAGAGCCCAACATCGAATAACGAAGCATGAACCTTGCGCTTGGAGGGAAGACTTAGAAATTGAAACTTTGGTAAGAAAATCCTTCGCAAGCACAAAGGCGCGTCATCGCGGTGTATGATTTTTTGCCGCGGTAAAACCTGTCGGGGATTTCACGCCATGGCAAGCGAATCAACTTTTCTCGCGGCGAACCCGAGATTTTAGCTTCGCTACGGCGAAAGCCTCTTGAGCACAACTTAAAAACAAAAGTAAACTCAAACATAAACTCAGGCAACCTTCCAAAATCTTATTCTCATGATAACAATTCAATGCGAAAGGTTTAAAGCTAAAAACAATATCAACCATATGTCATTGATAACCAAAAGAAGAGTTTTACAAAGATTTAATGGAATTTGAAGCCATAATACATCAGTTGAGTTCGTGAACCAAAAATACAAAATACACTTGAACTAATAAAACTTGAAATGCAGCTAAAGCATTGAATTCTTAAAAAAATCTAACTTCAAAATACAAAATTATGCAACTTTGTAGTGATGCCGTAACTCTAGACTACTCGATCTCTTACTCCTCACCTGAAGATGGGAAGGTAAGGGGAGGGGGTGAGCTTGAAGCTCGTGGGTAACAAGTTTATAATCGAGAAACAAGAAAAAACTGTTTAGAAAACTCATTTTTATTGAACCTTTTCATAACCATAGTAATTCCACATTTAAGAATCATAAAACGCTTATTTCATGCAATTCTCAATTTGTCTAAAATTTTCAATAGTACAAATCATGTATGCATCCATCATGTCAAACATATCATGAGCACATAAGCATATCAGAATGGTTTGGGTAAGTCCGGATTTATGACGCACTGTGTAGCTGTAAATTCTTGAGGGAGTCCTTGAAGGAGCTCCATGCCACTAGCGTGCAGGCGGGAGAAGCCTATACTTGGGTTAACATGCACGTGACGGTTCTTAAGGGACTACCACAAACCTACATAACACATATAGTTCAAAATCTTGTAAACTTGTTGACCAAAACGACACATTTTCTTGAAAACTTGCTTTTCATAAACTTGATATCCTTACAAAAATCATTTCTGCAAACATAATTTCATAAACATGTATTCTTTTAAAGAGAAACCCTTTTCAAAGTCTTCTCATCAATCATCAACACAATTCAAGTAACAAACATATAACAATTTCACAGGTCATTCAAAAAGCAATAAAGGCAACGTTGATGATGCAATTTAAATCATTAAACTTCCTTGATTTGAAGAAAACAATGAGTGGCTTATTTACTCTACTATAAATGTGTACCCACCTTGAGTTCCTTGCTTATAAACATGTTTAGGGATGTCTTTCCTATAGTTCCTCTTGCTCCTCTTTCCTCACTTGATTTCCTTAAACAATAACCAAAATTCCATTCAATTTGGCATAGAAATCGGAAAGTCATACTTTAACAATTTGGACTATAACTTATGCTGAAACAAAAATTCTATGCTCAATTTCCATCCAACATTTGAGATTTTTAGAGACTGAATTTAGACTTGGTTCCTACATAACAGTTGTAGCATTATGTATTTATTGTACACCAAATCAAATTTCACTCAATTTGGACATCTGCAACAAAAGTTATGCCTAAAATACCAAAACATGTCTGTGCAGAAAAACTGGGTCTCGCGGCGGCGGAATCAGAAGCTCGCCGTGGCGAACATTCCCAGAAACTCATTCCGAAGACCTTTCGCAACATTCATCACCTATATACTTCCTATCTTTCAAATATAACATATCTTAACATTAAAACATCTCTTCTACTTTATTTCCAAGCTCTTTTCAACCCAATATCATTAACAAAATATCAAAATCTATCTTTGATCACGAACCCTAAAAGAGAACACTTGCCTATAGCATTCTCTAACACTTTCCACACATAAACTATATTGGAGTTTCATTTAAGCAAAACAAGATGGAATAAACTCATACTTACTTGTTGATGCTTCAAATTCTTCAAAATCTTCAAGAATCCCAAAACCCTAGCTTTTCTCTCTTTTCTTCCTCTCTTCCACGACACTCTCACCTTTCCCTCTTCATTTTATTTTTCTTCTTCTAATTTCCACTTCTATTGATCACAAAATGTCCATTATGCCCTTCCATGTAAGCCTTATACCTTTTAACCTTAAGTGATCTTCCTATTTTGCCCTTATACAATCTTACTTCTTCAATTTAACTTACACCATACAATACTCTAACATAATCTTAATTTCTCCATTTAATACTCCTATTCCATCAATCTAAGCAATAAATCCTCCAATCATTGACATGCTAATTAAACTCCAAACAAAAACAATTAATCAATCAACACTCCAAAAATTAATTAAAACCATGCTTATTTAATAAGAAAAGAATTCGGGGGCCAACAACTTCAGAAGACATATCAAGCACATAAAAATTAGCTGCAAAAATTAAACCCTTGAACTAGACCAAAATATCCTCTATAATGCCCACAGGATGCCTAACAGACCTATCAGCCAATTGGAGAACTACAGATGTAGACTTAAGATTTTTGACTTCCAATGATTGATAAATAGACTTAGGCATTACATTAATGGTTGCCCCTAGATCTAACAAGGCTCCCGCTATGGTAACTTTAGCTATAGTGCAAAGGATAGTGAAATATCTAGGGTCTTGGCATTTTACAGGGATGTAAGGCTTGAATAAGGCGGACACATTTGAGCTTACTTGGTCTCTTTCATTTGGCCTAAACTTCCTCTTATGGGTACACAGGTCCTTAAGGTATTTGGCATAAGCAGGAACCCGTTTTACAAGATCAAGAAAAGGAATATTGACTTCCACTTTACCAAACAAATCAATGATATTTTTTCATGCTTAATGTCAGTCATTCGTTTGCTCATCAAGTATGAATTAGGAAAAGGAAAGTTTGAAGATTCACCTTCTTACCATTGGTTTCATTGGCTCTATGCTTGCTTAATTCCACATGCTCTCTTGTTGTTGCTTGCTCTCTGAATGAACTCCCTTGCTCCTTGATTCGGACTTCTTTTTAGTCAAAAGTGACTTTTCCTTGAAACTTTCAAATTTCTTGATTTTGTCCTTTGTCAAAGGCAATTCTTCACTCTCAATCTCCTCTTCGCCTTCTTCCTCATCTTGATTTTTGAACCTAACTTTTTTCCCACTTCGGAGGGCTATTGCATTTAAACTTTTAGGGTTCATCACGATGTTTGAAGGGATAGCTCCACTACTTCTTGCTTGACTTTTATTCATTTTGTTAGACAATTGAGTGACAAACGAATTGATATTCTCAGCTTTTGTCTCCCATTTCTCCATTCTTTTTTGAGAGCACTAAACCGAGCAGCATTTTTTGAAGAGTCCTGCTAAATTAAAGAAGCTATAGCATTGAATTGATTGTTGCTAGAATTCCTTTCTTCCTTTATCAAAGTCATCATATTGTGTAGCAGTTGGTTGGCCTCCTCTTTGGGTGGAACGGTCAAGGCTTGCTGTTGGTTGGGGAATTGGTAACTGGAAGTACCAGCTCCTCCTCCTTGTTGAAATCTGTTTGGAGCCCTTCCTTCTTCATTCCTCCAATTGAACCTAGGGTTTGCCTTCCATACCTCATTATAAGTGTTAGAGTAAATGTCCCATTTATGATTTTTCCGTCCCAGATACACTACAAACACCTCTTCATACCGATCGGGCCAAACACTAGATATGTGCATTACTGACCCACAAGCATCATAATTGGGTGCAATAAGATCCATAGAAGATATCGAGTGATGCATATTCATATTCTTCAATTCTGCCGTAATGAAGGATAATTGTGAGGTCAGTCTACTCTCCAAAGAATCCACTTTTGACTCCAAACTCTCCATTCTTTTGGATTGGGTTGTTATGGCGTTGAACTCATACACCCCTCTAGTCTCTCTAACGTTGTACTATTGATGATTCAAAGTCATCTTGTTGAGCAAATCCCATGCCTATGTAACGGTAAGATCAATCAATGAACCTCCCAATGCCGGATCTAACATACCTTTATCTTGACTTTTCAAACAATCATAGAAATACTACACTAATTGCTCATCAAGTATTTGGTGATGGGGGCATCTAGGCAATAGATCTTGAAACTGTTCCAATAATCATAAAGGGATTCATCATAATCCTACCTTGCTGAATAGATCTCCTTCCTCATCGATGAAGTTCTAGAGGCCAGATGTTAGACCCCGAGCCTTTTCTTGAAAATTAGAATTTATTGAATAAAATTTAATGAGGAATTTAGCCATGGTTCCTTGTGATGAATGACAAGTATGAATGAATTTATGAGCATTTGATGAAATGAAAGACATTTGGGTTTTCTTGTGTGTTGCATATGTTTTATTTGGGAGATGTTAATTGGAGCAATTACAATAATATTTTGAGGTAAATGCATGAAATGGGTGTTTTGTATACGATTGTGTTAATTACAGGCATTGTATGAGAGTTGGGATGACTGGTGTGAAAGAGGAATGCGTATGCGCAATTCCTCCCTTGTTGCGTTGAAATTGATAAATGGTATTGGTATGGCTTGT
>JANKYE010000013.1:8065290-8078486 GCA_032467995.1 Erythroxylum dillonii
GGATCTCAACCACGGAAAGCAGCCGACTCATGGATCCAAACGGCAACGTTCCGTTCTATCAGAATCAGGCAGAACCACATACTTTTTTTTGTCCTAGATCCGGGTATCCGTCGGTAGACCCAGTGACTAATCCCCTCTTCAGTTTATAGGTACCTCACAGGGTGGGACAACTAGCCCAAGAATTTAAGACTGCTTCACACCCAAAGCCAAGGATCGAACCCCTGACCTTTGGTTAAAGATGGATGAGTCCTATCCACTCAACCACACCCCTTAAGTATGCATACTTTGTAAATATCCTTTTCTATATAATTTTGAAAGATTTATGATGACTTTATGTTGTTTCAATTAACCATGTTATAATTAAATAAAAATTATCATATGTTAAAACTCTTAATATTATAAATAAGATAACTATTTCCATAATGTAATTTATATGATCATGAATTCTTTAAGTTTAGTATAAGCTCAATCCTTTAAGCTTAAGCCTACTATGATAAAAGTTAGAGATATATGAAATGATTCTAGGCCTAAGATGAGGCATATAAGGCTAGCATATTATGAAGAGTGGGAGATATTGTGTGATTATGGGTCTTACACTTCTTCTCGAAAAACCTATAGAACTAAATGTTAAAGAGTCTTTTAATATTTTACCTTTGATGACCAATTTAACTAAGCTTGAGAGAGAATTGCAAAATTTAGCAAGAGAGAATGACAATTATTACGAACAATGAATATTTATATAGTCATTTAAGGGAATATAAGATGATGTTACTTGTCCTTGTCCTATATAGAAGTTGAGAAACTCTTGAGTGTTTGGACTCTATTTTAACCATATGCCTAAGGGACTTGGTTCATATTTACCATTTGCCTCTCAAATTTTTATCGTATATTTGTTTTAAGGTTAAAGCTTTCACTCTATTGTATAGTTCAAACTTGGAATTACGAGCACAATCATGAGTTAAATTAAGCTTATAAAACGTGTGTTTTGAGACTCCTAAACACTTTTACCTTAAGTCTAGTAGTGAGACTTGTTATTTAACAAATTTATCCATCTATTTTCTCGTTCTTATTTATTAATCTATCATATAACTAATCACTTGGCTTATTGTTTCTTCATTTATTAATAGGTGAGTTTGTTAATTTAGAAAGTATGTATATTTGTAAATGGGATAACAAATTCTAAAGTGCATAACCTTTTGGGATTTTTTTAAATTTAGTTTCCAAGCTTTTAAAATTTTCAATTAAGTGACCAACCTATTATAACCTTAACAACTCAGTTCAAAACCTTCATTTTGTTAGTATTTTACTGATTTGATAAATAGAATCTTTTTGTCTATAACATGTAGGCATCCACATGAAAAATTAATTGCCAAATATTCATCACTATGACTAAAACACCTAACCTATTACCTCTTTCACACATTGAGTTACTTGTTTTAGTCTATATGGATCATTAGTTAGCAATTAATTATCTACATAGATGCCTAAATAACAAAAAAGATTTCGTTAGCCAAATTAAAAAAATACTAAACAAAAACAACATTTTGAATTGAGTTGCTAAGATTATAAAAAGTTGGTTACTTAATTGAAATTTTTAAAAGCTCGTATATTGAATTGAAAAATCCCAAAAAGTTGGGTACTTTAGAATATGTTATCCCATTTATAAATATGTAAGTCTATTGTGTTAAGACCTTTTTTTAAAAAAAATTATTTAGATTAAAAAAATATGTAGGTTGGTTATGCTATAAGCATGTTGTTTCTTAAGTTTGTGTTGTTTTAGAAGTTAGTTAGTTTGACACTTTCTTTGGTGTTAGGCTTGAGGTTCTTCACTTGTGTTATGTTTAATGCTTTATTTATCATTAGGCCTAAAGTATTTAACTTGTTGTTAGGCCTATTACTTCACTTGGCATTAGGCACGAGGTGTTTCACTTGTAATTAGGTATGGGATGCTTCACTTTTCGACGACCTAGTGTTTCACTTGGAGTTAGGCCTAATGTTATGTTTGATGTTAGGATTGGTGTTTTGCTTGACATTAGGTATAAGGTATTCCATTTATCTTTAGGATGGAGTTGTTTATCTTTATTAGACTTAATATATTTTGCTTGTTATTAGGCCTAATGTTTAACTTATCATTAGCCCTGAGGTATTTGGCTTATCATTAGGCCTGATGCTTTATTTATAGTTAGTTTTATGTGTAATGTTACACTTAGAATTAGGCATGGTGTTTTTCTTGATGCTTAATTTATTTTTTCTCAAGACATATATTATGTCATCTTACAAGATGCTTAACGTGCCATCTTACAGGGCCTTTGGTTTAAACATTTTATAAGGCATTGAACCTAATTTTTTTAGGCCTTTTATCTTATGTTTTATTAAGTGTTTAGCTTACTATTTTGAAAGGTGTTTTATAATTAACTAAGTCACTTTTATCATTTTTTTAGTTTTACCTTATGAAAAGTCTTTATGAATTGAAGCTTTTAAATTGTTTATTAAAATGATTTCATATTAAATATGGTGTATTAACTTAAGAAGTGTTAAGTATATATTCATTCAATTAGTGTTTATTAATGAAAGGTGTTGACAATTATATATATTTAGGACCTCAAACTCATCTAATTGTTCAAGTTTATATATTTTAGGTTTGATGATGTCCTTTAGTTTGCTTCTATAGAATTATTGATCTAGATTGTGAATGATACAAGAAAGCATGAGGTTTGCTCTTAATGTGATTTCTAATAGATGTTGAGTGTGTGTTTAGATATAGATGCTTCATGTTCATTTATCATTATAGACATTGTTTCCTTACTATATAAATGCTTTCCTTTAATCAAAGTGGCTTTAGTTTTGGAAGCATTCTTATGATTATATCCAATTTCATGCCTATTATTAGAACTATTTTAGGCCTCTAACAAGTTTTCTATTTTCTTACTTCCTTTATCAAACTTGGACAAGTATTTCTTAAGAGAATTATCTTCCTTTTTTAGCTTCTCGTTCTCACGTTTTAAACTCTGTAATTTATATTTATCTATTTTGGTTACACTTTTAGAAATCCTAATGCTATACAATTTACTTCTGAACTTTTCATTTTCACTCATACATGTATCTAGATTCTTTTAAGCCTCTTTGAGTTTAGAGGATGACTTTTTTCTTTTTCATGTTTATAATTTTAAGACTCTAAACAAGTTTATCATATGTGAAACCAATATCACTATTATCACTATCATATGATTTAGAGTTTGAGAATACCTTATCATTAGCTTTTTTTATGAAAAATATGTGAGATACATCTCACTCTGAATGTTCACTTTCGGAGTCGCTTATATCGTCCTATGTGGATGCTTTGAATGTCTTCTTTTTGCCTTTGTCCCTCTTATCTTTCTTATTACTTTTTTCATATTTGTCACTTCCTTTAAGGAGAGGAAATTGAGACTTTATGTTTCTGGGTTTCATATATTTAAAATGAATAACATTGTTTGATTTGTATTTTAAGTGCATCTTATCACTTTTGTAGGCCCTTCTTCTTAAGGAGTTCTTTTTAAAGAATCTCTTCAATTTTCTTGTGACTAGAACAATATCTTCTTTGTCACTTCCACTAGATGATGTCTCTTCCTCATGACTTGATGCTTTCTTTGAGACTTTGAATGCTAAATTATTTTTCTTTGGAAGTATCTTTTCTTATTGTGTCTCTTTGAGTCTCATTTCATTTGTAAGAAGTGATCTAATAAGCTTCTCTAATGGTAGAGTTGTTAGGTCCTCAGCTTCTTGTATGATTGTCACTTTAGCTTCCCATGTTTTTTATAATAACTTAAGCAACTTTCTCATCATTTCAATGTTAGTCTAGGTCTTACCAAGACCTTTAAGTGCATTGATAATATCAATTAATCCAATATACATATTAGAAATGCTTTCATCAGGTTTCATTTAAAGCAATTCATATTGATGAGTTAGCATGCTAACTTTGCTTTCCTTAACTTGATTTCTTCCCTTATGAGTAACTTTTAGTCTATGCCAACATTTTTTAAGCTATTTCACACATAAATAGTTTATTGAATTCATTTCTTTATAATGCATAAAGCAAAATGTTGATAGCTTTACTATTAAAGGATATTAATCTTTAGTGTTAAAGATCTCATTTGTCTTTCAATTTAGGAACTTTTCTATCAGTTATAATTTTAGTGGGAACGTATCGACCACTTGAAACAATTTCCCATAAATCGACATTTTTCAGCCATTAAGAAAATTTTCATTCTCGTTTTTTAATAAAAAGTAGTCATTTCCATCGAAGAAAGGAACTCTACTAATGTTTTATCCCTTATGGTAAAATGGTGATAAAGATGCTCCTAAGTATGCCATTATGATCTTTTCTACAAGATTTCGTTAGAAATATTAGCCTAATAGACCTACTCCGATGCCACTTATTATTCCCTAATGGCACCCAAGAGGAGGGTGAATTAGGTGAAATCAAGTTTTTGACCAAAGTTTATTATCTTAAGAAAAGTATCTGAAATTTATAACAAATTCAAGTATGAAATAAAAAGTAAATGAATTAAATCATAAAATAAAGAGTGAGGGAAGAGAAATGCAAATCTATTTATAATGGTTTGACAAATAATCCTTGACTACGTCCTCTTTTAAGACTCATCTTGGATTTCACTACAGTTCTTCTTTTAAGGCGAATAATACCCTTTGTACAAACTTTTATCTTAGTAAAGAGGAATCTCGTTTTCATTTTTTTCAAGTAAAAAGGAGCCTCAAATCACTTTTGATTGCCCCAGTATACTGTTCTCTAACCAATAAATAACTTATAACTCAAAAATTGCTCATTTCGATTCTTTGATAATCACAAAAGGTTCACACACTCAAAATAAGAAAATGAATAGTTGAATACTCAAATGATTGAAAAATACTTAGAAATGTGTGTATAGAACACTCAAGCCTCTTGATGATAAAAATAATGTGAATATAATTGTTTATAGCATTTCAAGATCCATTACACCGACTATACTTGACTTACTAATCAACCGGTATAGCATAGTGGTTGACTAGTATATATTAAAAGCTCTAGATTTACTAACCGTTGGGATACTAGTTAACCTATATATATATTGGTCTACAAATATGGAACCTCAGTCAATCAATACATTAACCAATGTTGCTATAAACATAAGGTACATAAATTTTAACAGCTTTAACCTATATTGGTCAACCACTAACTTATATAAGTTGACCAATCACCCAAAACATATAATTTTATCAACTTTAATTACTCAAACTAATTTGTTTAATACAAATATAATTAAAATACTTTCCAAAATATTTCCTAAAGATTATTTGAATGATCTAGAGGCTTTTATATTAAAATCAAAAAGCTTCAATACCTCAAGATGAATGTAAAGACTCATACAATGAAGTAAGATGAATGATTAAACATAAAGAGCCTTTCGGATCATCAAATTATCAAAGTGAGCGTACAAATAATAATACAAAATGTGAATGAACCTTGTTGAGCTTAGATCTTTCTCTTGACTTGGTCTTGATCTTGAAAATTACAAACATCAACATTTCTATTATAATCTGATAAGGTTTGAAGATCTTAACTGCAAAAGAAACATGCAGATATGGAGGAGCTAGGAAACTGCCAACACCTCCACCATATTTGCTAACGTTATCCATTTACCTATCCTTTCAAATGTTTAAATTCTTTTTGCACATGTAAATTAAGTTCCTTTATTTTAAGTAGAGTAGTTGGAAACTGTTATATTTAAACTACCAGAAGTATGAATGAAAAGGGGAGATTGGAATTCAGCAATATTATCTGTGGTGATTCTCGCCAAAACAAGAAAACTTCTTAAATATTTTTCCAGCTTCTTATTGGGACCTATCATAATCCTTTAATATGATAAAATTATGTTGTGATATCCCTTCTGAACAACAACATTAAAACTCATTAGTAATACTTATGTTTTGTTATCATCAAAACTTTGATCGAATCCTTCCTTGGTTCAGCATCCTCGAATTTCTTATGTGCACAATATCTAAGGCTCTTCCTCTTTGTAATGAGGCTTGTGTTTTGATACTTACTCATAAGATATTTTAATTGCATTCATATTTATGTATTTTTATTCCCTTACCTGAACTTCCTCAAGGATACGAGCTATATCCATTTAAACTGATCTCTATAATGGTTGGTGGCTTTTTAGTCCCTTCTCAAAAGTGATGAATGTTATGTGTTAAGAAGGATCTGGTACCAATCTCTGGTCGAGCATATCAAAATGGCTGAGAAGATGCAACATTTAACTAACTACATTTGTCATTCCATTATCATTTTTGAATTGCATTGTATGATCACGTAGATCTACCATCCCATTCTATCAATATTTCTCTGGTAAAATGGCTGGCTAGGTTGACATACATTTGTTTCTGAACTTGCTCTAGTGACAAGTTAGATGGTGTTAGTTTGCGGTGGTGTATGAAAAGTGGGACCAATGTGTCATGCCCACAAAACAGAAGAATAGGGTCGATTTCCGGGAGGCGTAAACGGAAACTCCCCGGTTCTAACGGGGAACTCAAAACTCTCATCCCCACCCGCTCCGTTAGCCGTTTTGGCGGTAACAGGTAAATCCCTGTTCTGACGCCGGCAGAACCGGTCACCTTCTTTCACTATACCATAACTACCCTTGATTGATTATATTTTTTAACCGGAAGGCATGAAATCAAAGGATACGACCACCAATCACGGAGGGGAGAGCTGAGGTGTTCTGACTTGTGAGTTTGAGCGTGTGGATCCCACATTTCCATGGAGACAGTTAAAAAGTGAAGACAGTTTTCCTGGAATCAGTTGTCAAGCGTGACAGGTGGCAAGCATGCAAGGACTAATACTTACTTCAGGTCTACTGTAAGCTCAGATTTAGTAAACGGCATTAGTATTTATACAGTTCCGGAAATATTTGCCGCAACAGAGGAACAACCTGTAAATGTTTGAATATCCAATTATTGTATATTTCAACCATTATGTACAGACGATGCCATGCCATGCCCATCAGGTATACATAAAATTAGTGGGAGAATCGGTGTTTGATTTGAACTAAAGACAAGGCGCCCTTTAAAGCTATCCCTTCTGTCGTTTCTGCAGAATTAAAAGAGAAGTATAAAACAAATTTATAAAGGAAGAGAGAAGACAAGTGCACAGAGTTATCAATCAAGCTTTTGCCATGGAGGACGTTCTTATTGAGGCCTTGCTTTGGTTTGTCTAACTTGGGTTCTTCTTCTTTGTCAGACTTTGGTGGGTATCTCAGATCTTTGCTTTGCTTAAACAAATTTCTCTTCTTTTCTTCTTTCCGGCTCCTTCTAATGCTCAACCTCTGTCAATTTCTTCTTCTTCCCTTCAAAAAGTCCCAGAAACCCCAAGTTTCAGGTGTTCAAAAGGATGGCTACACCTTCTCCTTTCATTTATACTTCTCATGCTTTGTGGACAGGCCGCTGCCATGTTTTTTTTTTTTTCCCTTCTTTTAATTTCAATTCCGTCTTCAATATGGTTTTAACTCCTTACTGGACTGATTTGCTTTTCTTTTACTAAATATGATGCCTTTCTGTGCCTGAACAGCGACCTCGAGCAAAAAGCTAGTTTTCTCGAATTTTCAGCTAATTTGTTGTACGGGAAACTTTCTCTGAATTCGGACATGAGTTTGCCTGAAACTTGGCCAAAGCAGTGATCATTGTTTACTTTTTCTCCTCCATTTTGCGTTTGTTGGGGAAAATTTGAGGTTTTTTCTTTTAGAAAATGAAAATGACCGAAGAGATGCAGCATATTTGTCCATTTGGCGTCCATTTCTTGTAGTAGCCATCAAAATTGTGATTGGCTGTTGGCCTAGAATTCATAAGGGCGTAACCATCTTTTCTTGAGTTTGAAATTACAATATGTCGTGTTTTTCTATGAGAGAGCTAGTTTATGTTCGCTTCTCCACTATTCTTCAAGTGTTACAGTATTCTGGTCTGGCTTTTTTCTGCCAAGACAGCAATTCCTTGATGATTGATAAACTTATAAAACAGAAAAAAAAAAAATCACTACAACTATGTCCTCTTGACTCTACTGCTGAAGTGGTAATTTTTCTAGTTTTATTCGTTGGTTGAATTTGGCCTTTCTTCTCTTCTTCTTCTTGTTTATTTTTAATTCTTTCTGAGCATGTTGTTCAGATCCGTTCCCTTTTCGGGTTACTTACTACGGCTATGTTGGTTTACTACGGTAGCTGCTAAGCTTTTTATTGGCGACGTAAATGTTCTGAAAGAGAAGGAAAATGTTAATGTCTTAACGAACACTTTCTCTTATATACATTTTCTTCTTGTTTTGGTATGTGTAGATTAAATACGCATAACCTCTTCGGGTCTGTTAGATTTGCTTACTTTAATTAGTGGTTATTGAAGAATTATACTTTTCTCTGTCCTTTCAATGGAACCTTAATTTGCAACATTCACAGGCTTGAGAAGCCAAGATGGATTTTACAGAGTCCACAAAAGTTGTCTACAATAGAATTCAGAAGCTTGAGCCTGAAAACGTCTCTAAGATTATTGGCTATCTTCTTCTTCAAGACCACGGTGAACGAGAAATGATTAGGCTGGCATTTAGCCCGGACAACTTGATTTATTCATTGATTAAAAAAGCTAAAGCTGATCTTGGCCTTAACAAACCAACAGTTTCTTCGCCAATCTCACCATCACAGGTGAATGTGGCACCAGTTCCTGATGTTCAACTACAGGTGACTCCCTATTTGCCAGCTGCATCACGGTCCGTCTCGTCTCCAGCAATGTTTAGGGCAGTCAGTTCTTATTGGAATGCTCAAGTTACTAGCGAGCAGCAACAAGTCCACAACTGCGAATTTGGTCCAGCTGGTGAAGATTATCAGTTTCAAAATCAATTGCAGTTCCTGACATTGGATGATCAGTTAGAGTTTGTTAATTCTGTAAATTCTGAGTTTTCTAGCAATTACGCTTACCTAGAACCGGCTTTAAGACCAAGAACAAGTAGAAGGTCTCCAAGTCTACCTGAGTTTCCTGTTAAGATTTGCCATTACTTCACCAAAGGGTTTTGCAAGCATGGAAGCAACTGTAGGTATTTCCATGGCTATCCAATGACAGAGATTTTCTCTCAAAATTTCAGCCCAAATTCAAATGAAAATTTAATCGAAGAACAAATTGTATCTCCTGGGACTCTTGAAAAGCTAGAATTAGAGTTGACTGAACTTCTGAAATCAAGAAGAGGAATGCCCGTTTCAATTGCCTCTTTGCCCATGTTATATTATGAGAAGTATGGGAGGACCCTTCAGGCCGAGGGGTATCTTACAGAGAGCCAGAGACATGGTAAGGCTGGTTATAGTCTGACAAAGCTTTTAGCTCGGTTGAAGAACAGCATTCGTCTTATTGATAGGTGCAGGACGGGAATATCCTTTGTGTATTATCTTCCATTTCTCAACTTATTTGATTTAATGTGTCAAATTTTGTTATTTGTTGGAGACAGGCCACATGGGCAGCATTCAGTGATATTGACTGAAGATGTTCCTAAGTATTTGGAGTATGGTGGTGATAGAAATGATCCTGGAGGAATTGTTGCTGGTTCCAGGCAGATCTATCTTACCTTTCCTGCTGAAAGCACCTTTACAGAGCAGGATGTTTCCAATTATTTCAGGTAACTGAAAAAGAGTGCTTTGATAGATTATTAGCTAAAACATTCTTTTATTTGTTATTTCTCTACTTCTGTAGCAAATTTGGTCCTGTTCAAGATGTTAGGATCCCATGCCAACAGAAGAGAATGTTTGGATTTGTCACTTTTGTCTTTGCGGAGACAGTCAAGCAAATATTAGTGAAGGGGAATCCTCATTTTGTTTGTGGGGCTCGTGTTCTAGTGAAACCATACCGTGAAAAGTCAAGACTTGTTGACAGGTAAAATTTTTCTGCTTGTGGAAAGATGTTGTCACATGATTTCTTACTAGAATGTGGTAGATCCTAGCTGTTTTGGTTAAACATCTTATCTTCAGGTTTGAATTGTTGTTGTTGTAATATATATTGTTTGACCGAAATGATGCAAAGATTCTGAAATCATCACCCTGACATGTGTAGATTATTATCACTTCACATTATTTGGATTCTATCTTTAGTGTGGCATTACCATCTTTCCGCAGGTTATATTGAAGGGGCCAGGGATCTTTTTTGAAATTGTTTTCCCTCTACAAAAGTTAGTCTCTTGTGGTTTACCCGATGGAAGTGATAAATTGTGATATTTATTGTAATGATCTTTCTCTGAACTAGTTCCATTCTAGCTTCTTCTCCCAGTGAATAAAGGTCCATCCAACTTGGGCCTAATCTTAGAGACCCTTATAATTCTCCCTGCCGGTAATTGGAGGCCTAGGAATTGTAGAACCAGGTCTCTGTGCTAACCTTTGAGGTTTTGTATTGGTATGTAAAGTAGAATTGTTCCACCTTGAATCAGTTACTCCTTGTTCTCTTAGACATTGTTTGATACCTTTTTTTTACTTGGAATCATCAAACGTTAACAAGACTTGGCATCATCTGGCTCGTGTTCTTTTTATCAACAAACCTTGATGCTTGCTTTATATAGTTATCCAACTTTTAGAAAATTGAACACTGAATGCTACTGTTGCATGTTTTTTAAATTTTTTTTTCCATTTATACAAGTGATCAAGGGGGTTTTTTCAGTGAAAATGAAATCTTTAAAACGAATAGCAAAGATCTGTTTTTTATTTATGAATGTTGGTGTCATCTCCTTTGCGTTAGAAGTCTGCATTAGCAACATCTTGGTCAGAATGTTGGTGTCATCTTCTATGCATTTAGAAGTCTGGATTAGCAACATCTTGGTCACACCAAAGCAAAAGATTACATAGTTGCTGCTGCATTAAAGTTTCTCATATGTTTTACAAGGAATCTATGTTAGATACTGGAATTTATTGTTCAGTAACTTTTTTCCTTGAGTAGGAAATATTCAGAAAAATTGCAACCCCAAATTCAGTATGGCTCTAACTATACAGATGGAGATTCTGAGATTCACTCAATCTCAGGTGAGTAACAAGCAAATTCTTCTTCCCACTTTCTTTTACTTTATGTTGGTGTCAAATTCATATTGCTAAATAGTGGCAATTGTTTTTATTGTCCATGTGAATAGTATCGAGGGCTTGCGAAAGTTCAAGGCTGTTCAGGAAACAGCTTGCTGAGGAACATGAACAGGCACTTGAATTTGAGAGAAGGCGTCTCTCAGAGCTGCAGTTACCACCTAAGCCCCTGAATCATCACTCTTATTTTGGCTACTCAATGGATGTGTTGAAGCTCTCAGAAGGTCTGGAGTGTACTTTTTTTTTCCTTAAATTTTTCACACAAGGGAGTCTAGTGCTTCTGCAACTAATGTTTGGTGGTCCATGCAATGCAACCGTTTAGGTCGTGGAGAACAATCTGATTTTCCATCTGCCGAGCACGTGAATTACTTGCTAGATGTTTTCAATAGTGATGAAGAAAAACTGAGGCATATAACCACTACTTACAATGAGCAGGATAGGTAATATAACTACCACCAGCTATCTTCAATCATATTGTAGTGTTCTGATACGTGTTTTATCCCATGCAGCACCCAAGGACTCGATCTTCCAGAAAGTCCATTTGCAGCTCCAATAGGGAGTGGCATTTCTACAGTTATATAGAGAAACGAGATACAGAAGCAAGTATAGAGTTGTAGAGGACTGAATTTGAAAAAGACTTTCAAGGGTTTGATACTACAGGACTTTCTTTCTTTCTTTCTTTCTTTCCAAATTGACCTGAACTTCATCTGTCAGCTCTTAGATCACGTACCAACTGAAGGAGAGAGATATAGTGCAGGTTCTTTTCCATTTAACTTGGTGAGGATATTCCATGTAACTAAGGTTTTACAGTTTCTCATGCTTCCTTTTTTTTTTTTCTTTAATTAATGTAATCACAAAAGGCAGGCTAAAGAGAGCTTGTGGGTCGGGTCCTAGAAGAAATGTAATATATAGGCTGTTTTAGTTGAAGATGGAAGTAGAAAAATGTGCAGAGTTGAGAGAAAAGGTGTCCAACAAAAAGCTAATAACAGTTCTAATTATACAAAGTCCTACATTCTTAGTATTATTATCATCACCACCATTATCATACCTCATTGGCCCAGTATTCATCATGTTACCTTATTTCTTTCTCTTTTAGTCTTATTTGTTTATTATTTCTTTCTAAAGGAAGCATTATAGCTCTTACACACTTGGGACAGGTAAGATGCTCCAATCACTTTGGAAATATAATAAGGCTTTATCAAAATTTGAATCTTATGGAGGAGGAAGCTAAATAAATAATTAAAATTGAATCTTATAGAACATAGCTAGATAATTAAAATTGGATCTGGGGAAGTGGTTAAAGAATGAACAGTTGGATGATTGAGTTTCTGCAGAGTGTGGTCTGCATGCAAGCATCATCGTGTTCTTTGTTTGCATGGTAACGGTGAGTTTCCATAGTGTGTTAGCTATTTTCATCTTCTTTTCCTGAAAAGAATCTGGCTTGATTTATTTTTATTTATTCATCATTTAATCTTTGTCTAAAAGGAAAATGGTCAAAGCAACTGCTCAGATGTTCGGTCTAAGGTAGATTATGCATGCAATGTTTCATAAGGTTTACCATCACAAAATCAAACAATTTCAAATAAATATCAAGTGATTGATTTATAACGTTATGAACTTAATTTGAATGCTCCAAAACAGTGATATTCATATTTTATTTTACAATAAATATTAAAAATGTAAAATTTGTTTACTGTCACTTCTACTTTATTATGTTTAAGTTTTTACTCAATATATTTATTTGACAATCATTTCTATTTTATATTTATAATTATGAATTCCTTCAATTTTAACAACTTTTCAAACTAATAAAAGTGGTTTTACTTATAAAATGCTTATCAATCACTTGGTATTTATAAATATAAAATTTTTAATTATTCTTATCAAGATCAAGTAATAGTTTTACGATAAGTCTCTATTCTTTTTCTATGTATATAAATTCTTGCAATTTTGAAAGTTTGTTTCATTTTCTTTAGAATAAGCCTTTTCCCCTAGTATTTTTGTCATATCATTTGACCTGTTTTCACTTCTTGGGTTGAATATGTGAAGTATTTGGAAAAGATTTATACTAATTAAGAA
>JANKYE010000013.1:8178831-8189497 GCA_032467995.1 Erythroxylum dillonii
TCAACAAGACGTGAGCTCCTTCACGCATGTCATGACGTATCCAGAAGAACACACGCCGCGGCATATATCAATCTTCTCACTGCAGCGAGCGAGCCAAGAACAACACGCCGCGATGTCTGTCAATTATCTTGCCGCGGCGAGCTGGCCAAAAAGAGCACACCGCGACGTCAACTAATTATTCCGCCGCGGCGAGCAGACGGATATCCGGACTTTAATAGGAAAGTTTACTCACTGGACTGACCCGACCCGTTACCCATACTTTAAAAACTTGCCAAATTAGGTCATCTAGCGTCGAAAAAATGCATACAGATAAAACACACAACACATTCGGAGACCTAGGAGGGAGACCATTCGACACTTCACTGCAGTCATTCTCATCCGCAACCCTCATCCACCACCGCCGATCACTTCATCGACTATTCATCCACCGGTCTCCATCTCTACCATGGGTGACATCAGAACTTCAGCAGTAACAAGGATCTCCGGAGTCATGCACGGCTAGGGCTTCCACCCTCTTGAAAATGTAGCAATGGCTTGAGTTCACGAGCTTCAAAGGGGAGTAATCCGACATTGTCAAAATTTAATTATATTATTGTAAAACTCTGAGTTAGGGTTTACGGTAGTGTGATTAGATTAGCTTGGTTATAATTTAATCAAGTGCTGAACAATGTTTTGTGTTGTGGATATGGTTATATGTAGAACTTTGATGATTAATATATGAAGTCTCATATATGTCTTTTGGTGATTGTGTTAATCCTCATTATCTGCCTAGTTGTGTTTGATATCGATGATTATGCTTGATCCAAATGACCACTTGCATTAACCTGTTCATTTCACACACTAAGATGCTTTTAACAAGGTTTTAAGGAATGGAGTTCATTGATTAAAACCTTGGACTTAAAGGGTCCTTTAAGGTTGATTAATTGAAAACTTAGTGGATTACACTCCCCGAAAATTTGTTTTGAATCATGATAGCCTAAGCATGTTTTCAAGAGGACTTTATCTCATTTGAACATTGTTTGAACTTTTAAATTTCATTTTCCCAAAAATCCAAAAATATACTTTTTACACATTCTTCTTTAATTTTAGTTTAAGTTCCTCAATTTTGATCAACGATCCGAAACCCCCTTTTATCAACTTAAATTGCAATTTTTGACAATTAGGCTAGCCTAAACCTTTTTCATTCGGTTCCAATTAAGTGAGACGACCCGAGGTTGCACACTATGTTGCAATCCTTGGAATTAATTATTTTTTGATTCGGTTTCCAAACGATTGATCTTTAGATCGAGACGAAGAGTCGATCATCCGTACACAATTCATATTTCATTAACATCAAAAGAATAAAGTTTTACAAATCTTTTATGGCATTCCAACTCACATTACCTCGTCATCTCAAATCTTAAATTACAATAGATTCTTGAATAAATAAAATTGAAATGCAACTAAAACATTGTGGTTTCCCAAAACCATCTCAAAATAAAAAATAACAATTTGAAGTAATTCCCTTAGGCTCTTGATCACTTGATCTCTTAGCTATCACCTAAAGATGGGACAAAAAGGGGGTGAGTTTGAAAGCTTGTGGGTAACAGTTTATAACGGAAAATAAGCAAAACTTTTGAAATGTTCGTTGGTCAGTATAAAAATTTAAATTGAAATCATAATTTGTATCGTTCTCAAAACCTTAACCAAAGTTCACGAATTACAAAACATGAATGCATCAAAATTGTTTACATAACATAAGCACATTAGAATGGTTTGGGTGGATCCAAAATAGAACGTACTACACATTTCCTATAAGGGTCTTGTGTAGCCGTCAACAGAACATACTAACACAATCCCACATAATGGTTTTGCGTAGCCGTGAACTTATGGAAGTCTATGAAGGAGCTCCATGCCACTAACGGGTAGGTGGGGAAAGCCTTTAACTTGGTCAACGTACATGTAACTTAACTTAAGGGACCATCACAATCCTACATAACACATATTTCATAACTTATAAACGTGTTGCCCAAAATGGCACTTTTTCGAAAACTTGATTTCATAAACTTGATATCCTTACAAAAATCATTTCCATTTTTCATTTCATAAATCAATAACACAATTCCTATACCAAACATGTAGCACTTTTGCATCACATTCAAAGAGCAATAAATGCACATTTATGATGTAATTGAAATCATTAAACTTCTTTGATTCAAAGAAAACATTAATGGCTTATTTCCTCTATTATAAACATATACCCACCTTGATTTCCTTGCTTAAAGACTTACTCAAAATGTGCCTCTCCTCTTGTTCCTCTTGCCTCTGTTGATCCCCTTGATTCTTCACCAAATGAAGAGATCTTTGGCTCAAAATGAAAGTTCTTCTCTTCCTCTACCTTTTTCCCTCCTTGAACAACCTCAAAATCTCTCTTAAAACCAAGGAATGATGAAACCCTAACTACCTTTCCTTCTTCTCTCTTCTCTCCACTGAAACTCTCTTCTTTCTCTCTTCTATTTTTTTCACTCTTTTCTCCTTCAAATCACATTTTCCCTTCTTAAACTAACAAGACAACATTTCTACCTTGAATGAGTCCAAAAAGTCCATTTTACCCTTTCTTATAGGCTTATATTCTTTTAACCTTAACTGTCTTGCCAAAAATACCCTTGAACATTCTTATAACTTTATCACTTTAATTCCATTAACCTATGCAATAAATCCCACTAACTTTGAGAAAATTAAATTACTACAAAATTAATCCATTAAAACCTCATAATTTATAAAATCATGCTTAACTTAAATGAAAAAAAATTTCAGGGGCCAACAAAATTGGTGGGATAGTTGGCTTAGCTGAAGAGAACAAGGTGTTCCAGCTTTACACACTCTCGATTTTTCCTTTGTTCCAGCTCTTCCCTTTACAATCGTCATCCAAACCATGTCTTATAATAAAAACTAGGTTAAGATAATAATGGGATAGGTGTCTCATGTTGAGGCATGTCCTATCTAGCTGCCTCCCCACTTTTAGTTATATTTTTACAACCCCTATACTGTCCAATCCTCACATGCTTTTTGTTCTCCATTCCAAAGCTAGGTTTTAAGAAATGGACAGGTATCTTTCTTTTGTAACGTGATGCAGGTATCTTTTTTTTTCTCCATGTTACAACCTTCCCTTATTTTCATTCTCCATTTGTCCATTCTCTTTTTCCTTTCAGCAGACCACATACATCTTATTCTTATATTCAAACTAGGTTAAAATAATGTGATAAATGGACAACTAGCTTAATTTTTTTAGTTGTGTAATTCATAACATTTAAACCAAAATGTTACATATACCTCCATTTTTATGCTCTCTTTTGTATCTTTTTATTTTAATATTTTTCTTCTTCTTGCTCTATGAAAACAATAGAGTATAATCATTGAGAAGATGACTCATGTTTTCGGGTCACCTTAGCTCCTTCACTTCCAAAATGTACCTCAAATCAAATATGAGCTAAAGTGAGTATCCTAAGCATTTTAAGGCATTAATCACTAAGTGTAATGGATTAAATGTATCAACAGTGAAGCACATATCAAGTTCCCCCACACTTAGCTTTTAATTATCGTAAGGCAAATCATCAAAATCAAAGTCACAAACCAAAACACTTACTCATTTTCAATATTTCCTAAGAATAGATAATCATAAGTAAAGATGAATGACTTTCGAAAACCATGCAAAATCATAATCATAATCATGACATTCCACAAATTTGCATATTATTTCATTTCTCCACCACTAAAAGTCACATGAAAAATCATGAATCAAAGGACTTTTTAAGGTTGTAATATGGGCAAGGGTAAGGTGAGATGTACTTGGGTAAAGTAGCATAAAATTGATTAAAACTAGTGAAACAAGAAAAACACTCAATGTAACATTAAGTTCATAAACGAACATTCACTCACAATTGTGTACATCAACTATGATGAATGCGAAAACTATGCTTCTTTGCTTAAATTCAAGCTTTCTCACCACAAACCACAAGAAGCACAAATTACTCACAAAATTTTTCATAAATGAAACTTTGAAATTATAGGGAGTGACCACTGAAAACTACATCTACTTCGTATCCAACATTCTTAAGTAACTTATTCAATATAACTTTTGGAGGAAAGACTAATCATATATAACTTTGCAACACATATGCATTTCCTCCTTGATAATTTTATTTAAACATTTTTCTTTTCTTTTTTCTCTCTTTTTTTATACATTGAAAGAAGTTACATCAACATGGGAATTTTAATGATAATACATAAATTGGCATCCCAAAAATTATAACCATCCCACATATATGCATACCCCTACGCTTAGAATTTTATACATACACAAACTTAACAATCAACAATTGCTTCACTAGCTTTAAGGTTTAGGTGAGACATTTGGTTAGGTTTAAAACATATAATATGGTTAGTACAAAAAAGGGTAAATAAAGCTTAAGGGGCTTAATAAAGAAAATTTGATATAAATGGGTAGGCTATTTGGCTAATGTAACTTGTACAAACAAAGAATGCCTAATCATTTCCATCTTAATGCATTTGATAAAAATGAGGTCTTGAATAGAAAATCAAAGAAAAATTAAGATGTACATATCATGAAAGTCACATATAAACAAAAAGAAAATGAGACTGGTATAGATGTGTCAGTCTATAAAGGCCCAAAATCTCATTAGCTTTTGTGTACCACTAGTCACTACTCTTCTAAAGATAATGCATATTGACCAATCACAAGAGCAAAAGTACTTGCTAAAGTTTGATATGGATTTTTCTAGCTAATTCACTTGCTAATTATGACTACATATTCATAAAGCAATAGAAAACGAGAAAAAATTTTGATTTTGGTTCTCTGATTTCGAAAATCACCGAAGAAGTCACATATACAGTAATTAAGCTCAAAACATACATAAAATCTAATATCAAACTGAGATCCCCATCCCCACACTTAAAACTTACGTTGTCCTTAATGTAACATCAAATGCAAGAAATGGAGCATTTAAGGAAAATAGCAATTGCAAAATGTAAAAAGACAAAAATCAACTTCCTTTGGGTTGCCTCCTAAGTAGCGCTTTGCTTACCGTCGTTAGCTCGACTCCACATTGCTCAGTCTTGATAATGAGGGTTTTACAACCCTATCGGTTCCACATACTCCGCTTGGAATCCTTCATATAAGGGTTTCAATTGATGACCATTGACTTTAAATTTCTTGTTTTTCTGTAAGCTTTCAATTTCAACTGTACCATGTGAAAACACATTAGTAACAACAAAAGGTCTAATAAAAAACGAATGCAATTTACCTGAGAAAAGCTTAAGTTGTGAATGATAGAGAACTTTTTGTCTAACCATGAAATTCTTCCTGAAAATCATCTTATCTCGAAATTGTTTCATCTTTTTCTTTAAACTTCTGAATTCTCATAAGAATCAAGCCTAAGCTCTTCTAATTATTGCAGTAGCAGTTTCCTTTGTTCACCCAATGCATCCGTCTTCATATTGCGTTGCTTAATGGCATAAAAGGTTTTATGCCCAATTTCCACTAGAAGATGGTACAATTTTTTTCCGTAAATCAGTCAGTATGTAGACATGCCAATTGGTGCCTTGTATGTGGTCCTATATGCCCAAAGAGCATCATCAAATCATTCGCTCCAATCTTTACAATTTGGGCTCACCATTTTCTCAAAGATGGACTTGATTTCTCTATTTGACTCCTCTACTTGCCTGTTCATCTGTGGATGATAGGTCATAGACACCTAATGAGTGATGCGGTACTTCTTTAAAAGATTCCATACTAATCGGTTACAAAAATGAGTACCTTTGTCGCTAATCAATGCTCATAGTGTTCCAAACCTAGTAAAAATGTTAAATTTGACAAATTCTACAACAACTTTAGAATCGTCAATTCTGGTGGCTTTAGCTTCCACCCACTTAGAAACATAATCCACGTCCAACAAAATGTAATCAACAACAAAAGAAGAAGGAAATGATCCCACAAAATCGATGCCCCATACATCAAAATTTTCACATGTAAAATTAGAGATAAAGACATTTGATCTTGATGGGATAAATTACCTTGTTTTTGGCATTGTTCACATGCTTTGTAGAACATATAGGAATATCAAAATATATTTGGCCAATAAAAATGACATTCAAGTATTTTCCTAACAGTTCTATTAGGCCCAAAATGACTACCACAAGCATACAAATAGCAAAATTTCAAATTTGATTCATAGTCATGTTCAGGCACACAACTCCTAATCACTTGGTCAGAACAACACATCCACAACTCAGGATCATCCCAAATATAATATTTCGACTCGCTCTTTATTATGTTCCATTTAGCCTCACTCAAATCATTAGGTACCTTATGGTTCACTAGATAGTTCACAATATTTGCATACCATGGAACCTTACCTTAAAGTGTTAGTAATTGCTTATTTGAAAGAAAAAAAACTCTTGTAATGGTACTAAATCCTCTTCCTTCACAACTTGAATCAAGTGGTCCGCGACTGAATTCTCTACACCTTTCTTGTCTTTGATCTCCAAATCAAATTCTTGGAGCAAGAGAATCCATCTAATGAGCCTTAGTTTTGCTTCCTTCTTCATTAAAAGATACCATAATGTTGAATGATCAGAATATACAATCACTTTAGAACCAGGCAAGTAAGGTCTAAATATATCTAAAGAAAACACAATAGTTAAAAGCTTATTTTCGATGGTGGAGTAGTTGCATTGTGCTGGACTGAGAGTTCTTAAAGCATAATAAATGGCATGAGTCATCTTGCCACATTTTTGATCAAGAATGGAACCTACAGCAAAATTGCTACCATCGCACATAATCACAAATGGTTGACTTCAATTAGGTGGTTGAATGATTATTGCCGAGGTCAAAAGCTCTTTTAACTTATCAAATGCTTGCTTGCATCCCTCATCAAACTCAAAAGGCACATCATTTTGTAACAATTAACAGAGTTTTGTTGTGATCTTACTGAAGTCCTTGATAAACCAACGATAAAAACCTATATGTCCAAGACAAGAACAAACATCCTGCACATTTGTGGGGTAAGGTAAGTTTCACATAATTTCTACCTTAGCTTTATCAACCTCAATACCTCTAGAAGATATTACATGTCCCAAAACTATTCCTTGTTCAATCATAAAATGACATTTTTCATAATTTAGAAGAAGATTAGTTTTGATGCATCGTTCAAGTACACAATTCAAGTCATCCAAGCATGCATCAAATGAATCCCCATAGATAGCAAAATCATCTAAAAAGACCTCAATAATGTGCTCAACATACTTGGAGTAAATACTTACCGTGCCTTTTTGAAAGGTGGCTAGGGCATTACAGAGTCCAAACGACATCCTTCTATAGGTAAATGTACTGAATGGGCATGTGAAGGTTGTTTTATCCTGATCCTCTTGAGCAATAACAAATTGGTTATAATCTGAATACCCTTCAAAAAAATGGTAGTGAGATCATCCTACAAGTCGGTTAAGCATCTGATCAATAAATGGGAGTGGAAAGTGATCCTTGCATGTAGAAACATTTAGCTTTTTATAATTGATGCGTACTCGCCATCCATTTTGAATTATTATAAGAACAAACTCATTATTCTCATTCTTCACCATTGTAATCTCAATCTTCTTCGATACCACTTGGACTAGACTTATCCATTTATTATCCAAAATAGGATAGATTATACCAACATCAAGCAACATCAAGATCTCTGTCTTTACCACTTCCATCATCGGAGGATTCAATCTTCACTATGATTCTCTTGATGGTTTGGATCCTTCTTCCAAAAGAATTTGGTGCATACATGTCAAAGGGATAATACGCTTGATATCAGCTATGGTCCACCCTATATCTGTGATGTGGACTTTAAGCACTCGAATGACCTTTTCTTCTTGAAGCTTGGTTATGTTCCTGGCTATGATTACTGGAATGTTTCTCCTTCTCTTAAAAACACGTATTTCAAGTGCTTCAGTTCAATTATATCCGGATGCACAACCAAAGGTAAGGATTTCTTATTAGATATTGGTAGTTCAATATTTGGAATTACATACCATCTTAGTATTGGTTGCAATGATTGCAATGCTAGCACAATTTCTTACATTTCATTTGTAACGAACAAGTTAGAATTTTGCAAAGGTTTTTCCTATAAACTCATGCAAAGAATGAATTCTAACTCATCTTTTCCATCCACATCAAAAACTTCTTGAGACAAGTAATCAATGACATCAATTGATAAAACAAAATGAACATCACTAGGATACCTTATAGCTTCAAAAATATTAAAGAGAACAATTTCACTGTCAAACTCTATAGTTAATGTTCCTACATCCACATCAATCTTTGTCTTTGATGTTTTTAAAAACGGTTGGCCCAAAAGGATTAATGTAGAATTAAATGAAGGTTCTCCCTCCATGTTCAATACATAAAAGTCAGTTGGAAAAATCAATTCATTAACTTGAACTAAGACATCCTCTATAATCCCTTCAAGATAAGCATTAGATCTATCAGCCAATTGAATTATAACGCAAGTTTCTTTCAAAGATCCCAAATTCAAGGAAGTGTAAATGGAATATGTCATGACATTATTTGAAGCTCCTAGATCTAACATTGTCCTTTCAAATCTATTATCACCGAATTTGCAAGGAGTTGTAAATGTACCTAGATCCTTAAAATTTGAGGGAAGCTTTCTTTGAATGACTGCAGAGACATTTTCCCCCACATGCACTTTCTCGTCTCGTCTTAATTTCCTTTTTGACGTTCATAATTCCTTGAGGAATTTGGCATATCGTGGAACTTGCTTTATGACATCAATTAGAGGTACGTTCAACTCTACCTTTTTCAACATTTCTAAAGTCTCCTTATCTTGCTCCTTTTTCTTCGATTTAGCAAACCTGCTAGGAAAAGGAGGTAAAGTTTTAGTAAAATTTTTAATCACAAGAGATTAAGAATTTACCTTAGTTCCCTTTCAACTTCTTTTATAGATACTTCAAGTTCCCTTTCAGATTCTTCATCATCAAGAACAATACGATTTTGATGTGGTGCCTCTATTTCATTACCACTTCTCAGGGTGATAGCACTTATATTTTCTTTCAGGTTTACAATCATTTAAGGAGGAAGTTTACCCAAATTCTGATTCTCCAATTGGTTCACTGCAATAGTTATATGACTCAATTGATTCTCCAAATTTGAATGCTAGCTCTTGTTTTTTATTAGAATTGTATGGTATTATTTTACAGCTGAGTGGTATTCTGAGTCAGCTTTTTCATCATTTCTTCTAAGGAAGGTCCTAAACTTGATGGTTGAGCTTGTCTTTAGTATGGTTGTTAGTAGGAGCCTTGTTGTTGTCCTTGCTTGTTGGACCCCGAACCTTTCTTGGAAGTTAGGACTATTAAATGAGAAATTGTTGATGATTATTCATGTGTAAAGAAAGGAGAATTCATGAATTTGAATTCAAATGGAAAAGATGGTTTAGGTACAATATGGATTATATGTGAAATGTTGGAAGTTAAAAGTAGGAAAATCTATATGTTTATCGAGTATGCTTCGGTATTTTAGCCATAACTTGATCTCTAGTTATCCAAATGAGATTATTTTTTATTTGGATTAAACTAGATAGACAAGGCAACAAATTGTTTGATGAAATTGAGCTCTAATTCAGTCTCTAAGAGTATCAATTTTCAGATGGAAGTTGAGCACATATATTGTTTAAGTATAAGAACAGTCCGAAAATGTTTGGTGTATAAATTTTAGACTATGGAACCAAATTGAATGATTTTGGTGTCATTAGAAAATTTAGACAATGAGGAACATTTGTCTAGAAGAAAGTGTAAGCAAATTCCTTCAATTGCTTAATTATAAAAGGTCTTGATTTTGGAAGAAGCTAAGCATGATTTAAATGAATTTTGAGGAATTGATAGATTAATTATTCTATTTTTGTGGAATTAATTAGCATGTTAATGGGAGTTAGACCATATGACATGGATTAAATTGAATTAAGATAGCAAGTTTGCATGAGGGCAAAATTGGAAGACCACTTAAGCATTAAGGTTGCAAGGCTTATATGTAAGGACAAGGTGGTCAGTACTCACTCATTAATGGCTTTTTTGTAATTAGACATGTGGGTTGGCTTATAAGAGGAAGAGAGGCACGAAAATTAGAAGAAAAATGAAAGAAAAGAGAGAAGAGAGGGAGAGTCGCTGGAGAGGAAAGGAGAAAGAAGAAAGAAGAGTTAGGTTTCGATTTTTCATGGTCTTCAAGAGGGATTTTCGAGTTACTCAAGAAGGGAAAAAGGAAAAGGAGGATGAGAGCCTTCTTTTGATCCAAGAAACTATTCATTTGGTTAAGATTCAAGGTAAGTTGGATTTTAAATCTTTGGATTTTTAGAGAGCTTTTGGTTCTTATGGCTTAAAAATGGTATGGGTTTATGTTTTCTAAGGTTAATTTTAGTGATTATGTATTGTGGATAGTCCAATTTGGATGCCTATTTGATTTGGGGGATTTTGTCATTGATGAAGGGGATTGAGGTAAGAGGAATCAAGAAAAGACAAGGGGAGACATTTTGACCAAGGTTTCAAGCAAGGAATTAAGGTGGGTACATGTTTATAATAGATTAAATAAGCCATTTTTGCTTTCTTTAAATCAAGG
>JANKYE010000013.1:8223885-8239811 GCA_032467995.1 Erythroxylum dillonii
GGAGTAGAAGGAGTAGAAAGAGTGATCTTGGTATGAGTTGTGATAAGGAAAAATTTAGAAATAAGATTGGTAGTGATTTGGAAAATGTTCACTAAGTGTGCTTCGGTCTGTTAGCCATAACTTTTTCTCTAGTTATCTAAACGAGATGATTCTTAATTTGGATTAAACTAGCAAAGTATGACCACATTTCTTATGAAGACATCAAATTTCAATTATGTATCTGAGAATCTCAAAGTTGTCCTGAAGTTAAGAATTTAGTGCAGTACGTTGGTGTATGAATGGAAAATTCGTCTTCAGATTTTAAGGGCACATTTGGGATTGATATAAATAGATTTTATCAAAGGTGCCTTTTGGAAAGTTGTATATCTTTCTTTTATCTTTCTAACAGTATATAGTATGAAAATTTTGTACATTGGTTATGATCCTTACAAGTGGCGACGTTCTGGAGAAAAAAAATGAGACAATGGAAATGAGACGATAGAAATGAGACGATGGCAATGAGACAACAGAAATGAGATGACAGAAATGGTGAGACGATGGAAATGAGACGATAGAAATGAGACGATGGAAATGAGATGATAGAAATGAGACCATGCAAAAATGAGATGATGCAGAAGCCAAATAGAATTCATCTTCGAGGTCTCCATGAACATTGTAGATCTCAAAGTCCTCTTTCCAATAGTCTAAAAACAAAGTCAATTTGACACCTGTAGTGAGAGTTATAGCAATTGCGCTAAGGCATGTACAATATGGGAAAAGATATGAACATGTTGGATTGTTTTGGCGATAACTTCTTCTCTAGACATCCAAATGACTTGCTTTTTGAGGCATTTGATTTGTAAGACTTTGTTCTACATCTAACCAGGAAGCATAGCCATATGAAATGAATGGGGAAAGATTGAGTGAAAAGAGTGGGACAGGTACAGTGAGTGTGTTCTTAAGCATTATGAAATGGTATTATTCCACTGAACATGCTTCAGTATTTTGATGATTTCTGGAGCTCTACCGATCCAAATGAGATGATTTTGGATTTGTGATAAACTAGAGACATGCGGATACAAATGGTATGAAGAAACTATAATCTAATTCAGTCTCTAAGATACTTAAATTCCAGATGGAAGTTGTGCATAGTATATTATTATGGATAAGAATAGTCCAAAAATGTTTGAAGTATATCTTTTGAATCACTAAACCAAACTGAATCATTTTGGAGGCATTAGAAACTTAAGACAATGAGGGATATTTTTTCAGAAGAAAGTGATATGTTAGAGTGTTCAAGGGTACAGCTGGCAAGACCCTTAAGTATAAAAGACATAAGGCATAAATAGAAGGGCAAATGGGACAATTCTCAATCATTAAGGGCATAATTGGAAGAAGAAGTGTTGTCTTGCTTAAAAATAAAGGAGAAAACATGAATAAGAAGATTCTAGGGAAGCAAATGCGTGGATGAGAAATGAGTAAGAAAGGGAAAGAGAGTTTGGTGGTTTGAGAGGAAAGGAGAGAGTTGAGCCAGGGTTTAATTCTTCTTTATCTTCAAGAAAGTTTTTGAGGTGGATCAAGAAAAGAAAAAGGAAGAGGGAGGAAAGAGCTTCCATTTGAGCTAAAGATCTCTTCATTTGGTAAATAATCGAGGTAAGATCTTTTTTACTCTTTTGGATTTTTGGAAGGATTCTAGTTTATAGAACTTAGAAAATGCTTAGGTTTAAATGTTCTAGAATCAATTTTTGGGATTTTGCATTATGGGATTTTTAAGTAGATTTCTATTGAATGAGTTTTGTTTAGGAAACCAAGAGAATCCTACCCAAAAGCAAGGGGAAAGACAATTTTGACTTGGAGTTTTGGCAAGCAAACTAGGTGGGTAATATATTTATGATTATTGTGTAAATGGGCAATGTGCCTAAATGTGTACATATGTTTAAATTGCTAAGCTATGAATGGGAATTGGATATTATGAGATCATATGAGGTTAGAAAAGAGATGATGAGAAATTGAGTTATGATATAGAGTAACCAAGTGTTCTTGAAGTGTAAGCTTATGAATAAGCTAGACATATGAAAAGGGTAAAGATTGAAAGGAGAATTTAGAATGATTATGCACAAATGAAGCGTAAGTCTAAGTTCAATTAGACACACAAGAATTTTTAGATGGGAATGAACTTAATATGTGTTTAAGTTCAATTAGACACACATGAATTTTTAAATGGGAATGAACTTAATATGTGATCTAGAGCATATACCCGAGATTGTCATTGAACATGCATTGTACATAGCCCATATAACTATTTGGGCATAAATGAGCTTTGTAACGGGTGTGAATTGTGTATTGTATAAATTATGGTGTGCAAGTTAAACATCTGCATACAGGCGTAACTAAAATTTGGAAGCAAATGCTATTTTGGAGCATACTATGAGTAGACCTAGATGGTCTTACTTTATTGTTTGGTTGTTTATGTTATGAATTGAGTGATCATGAATAATTATGAATGTGAATTGATTATTGAATTCCGGACAATGAAGGTTTGATAATCGTGATATATGAATGAGATATTGAAGTGCAAATTGTATGTGAAAGTGATTGTTTAATGTGTTAGGAATATGTATTTGTATTTGTATATAAATGAAATTGTGAATTCTACACTTCAATATGGAATGTCGGACAAAGATCCGATAATATGAGAAAGTGTTTGAATGGGATATGAAATTGTGAATGATGCATTCCAGTGCATGAATGCAGGAAACATAACGGCAGTTGTGACCAAAGTAGCCACCGATCAGAGCTACAAGCTCAACACATGAAAAAGAGCCTCGAGCTCAAAAATGATTCAAAGCTTTAGGCTCAACGTTTAATAAGCCTAATATGGGACAATAGTCAATGAGCCCAGTATCCAATGGATACGGGAGAGTTTAGGCACTCGGTCACAACAAAATAACGAATGGAAAGATAGTCTCATGTGTACTACATGTTCATGATATGAATGATTTCTAAATGTAATATGTGAAATGACTGATTAAGTGTATGTGATTCATTATGATTGCTAATGAAATGATGTGAATTATGTGAACTGTATGTGTTATATGATGAGTGAGTCATCCAAAATTTTCAAATATTTTTCAGGACTCAGAAGAATACCCCGTTAGGCCAACAGGAGTATACCTATAGCATTCAAGTGAAGGTTAGAGGTCGGGATTAGTTCGCATCTGCATTTGTGTTTTCCCTATTTTGTATTGAATTGTATTTTTTGCATCTTTTTATATAACTTTGTGTTTTGAAATGATTCAAGTGTTTGGTATTTGTGAAAAGGCCCAAATGGCTATTGAAAATTGTGATAATTGAAAATGTTTATGAATGGTCATGGGTCCAATTTAAGTATCAGTTTCCGCATATATTGTGTTGTGATTTCAAAAAAAGTATACTGATTTCTGACGAATTGAGTGCTCTAGCACGCCCCCCTCGCGGGGCATAGACTCGGATATCACCACCGATGTCAGGTTCGAGTCATTGTGGGAGTGGGGTGCTACACTACCAACATAAGAAAGACTTTTATGAGTCCAATTGTTTATCCTCTTATCCATTTTGTCCAATAAGGGAAGGCAATCCCTCCTAGATAACCTACCTGTTAGGAGAGGTACGCCCAAATACCGTTTAGGAATAGTGCCTTTCTGAAGACCAAAGACAAGTTCCATTCGATGATTCAGATAGTTCGCATCAAGGAATAAGAAAAACTGACTCTTAGAAGGATTCATGACCATGCCAGAAAACATATATAATGTACACAAACAATCAAGTAAGGTTTGAACAGAAAACAAGTCCGAATGACAAAACATTAGGAGATCATCGGCAAATAGAAGATGGGTGTGTTTAAGGCCTTTGCACCTCCAGTGGCATTTAAAGGAAGGACTACTATCTAGACAAACTTTCAAATTCCTAGAAAAACTTCCATACAAATGATGAAGAGGAATGGTGATAAGGGATCTCCTTGTTTTATGCCCGACTTACCTCTAAAAAAACTAGAGGTCCATTGATCAAAATTGAGTAAAAGGGAGTGGTTATGCATTTCCATTGATCAAAATTGAATAAAAGGGAGTGGTTATGCATTCTTTGACCCAGTCTATAAACTTCAAAGGTAGGCCTATAACTACTAGAGCATTAAGGAGGAAATCCCATTGGATAAAGTCATAAGCTTTTTGATCGTCCACTTTAAAAGCTAACCTCTTCTGATTTTTGGAGAGGTAGTAATTCTTGAAGATCTCTTGGGCCAACATGATATTATCCCCTATTCAACGATCCTTAATAAATGCACTTTGATTAGGGTTAACAATTTGAGGAAGAATCTCATCAAGACTATTTGCTATAATTTTAGCAATCACCTTATAGAGTATGTTGCAATAAGAGATAAGTCTATAATCTATTACTGTGGAAGGGTAAGCTTTTTGGGGAATGAGTTAAATGAAAGTGGAATTAAGCTCTTTGAGAAGTTTTCCATGGTGGAAAAATTTTTGAATGGCACTGGTAACTTCCTCCCCTATTATATGTCAGGTTTGTTTAAAGAAAACCCATTAAACCCATCCGATCCAGGAGCCTTAATGGGATTAAGAGAGTTGAAAGCCTCTCTCATCTCTTGAGTTGAAACTTCAACCATAAGAGAATTGGAAAGATTTTCAGACAAAGAATAAGGGAAAAGATTTTCCACAAATTCTTTGGAAGAGTGAAGAGCCTTTTTATTCCTAATAGTACCTTAAAAGTATTCAAGAAACTAATCTTGAATCTCTTCTACACCAACTATCCCATTCCATTTCCCACAACTAAAGAGTGAATGTTTTTTATTAAGAAAATTTTGATTATATCTTTCTAATATAGGTAATCATTATCATCTAAGAAGGGTGCTCTACTAATATTTTGTCCCGTTTAGTTAGATGACAATGGGCCTAAATATGTCATTATAATATTCACATAAAATTTTTGTTACAAACATTAACCTTAAAGGCCTACATTGATACCATTTATTAGTCCCTAATGACACCTAAGAGGGAAGTGAATTAGGTGTTGACAAATTTTAAATAAAATATTTACTTAGTGTATTGTTGAGAATAATTTATAACTGATGAATATATGATATAACATAATAAATTTCAGCAATACTCTTAAGTAATAATGTAAAAAGGGTAAAGGAAGTGAAATACAAATAAATTTATAATGATTCAGCAATTAACCCTTTCTTATATCCACTCCCATTCTTGTATAACTCTTCTTTCAAGTTGAAGAATAACACTTTTAAAATGTTTTTTTATAAAGAGAAACTATTATACAACCTTCCTTAATAGTTATGAGAAACTTTAATCCCATTTAGAGCACCCCGAAATACAATAGACAAAATCCCGATAAAAGCTTACAGTTCAAGATATCTCACTTTATCACTTTGATAATACAAAAGAGGCACGCTCACTAAAATATGAAATAATAAAAGCTCAAATGTTTGATAAACAATTAGCAATATGTGTATAAAACACACAAATACTTCTTGATGCAAGAAACAATGAGAAAACATATCAAACAATGAGAAAACATGTCTTTATAGAGTTTTAAGACATCTACTTGTTGTTAGAGCCAAAAACTGGCTATTACAATAGCTAGTTCTAGCACACTAGTCAACCACCAGGTTATACTAGTCAAGCAATATGCATTTAGCACAAAATCTACTAATTGATGAAAACTGGTTGATCATTAGGCATATTGGTTGACCAAGAGGGACATTGTTCAATTTCATCACCATATTGGTCACTAATGTGTTAACTAACAACCTTATTATGTATTTAATCTACATTTGTCAACCACTAATAAATATTGGTGGACCAACTCCAAAATCATGATATTAATGACTTCAAATATTTAATGCAATTATAATTAAAAACATCTTTTAAAATGCCCTCTAAAGAGTGTTTGAAAGATTAAGAGATTTTTTCTTTTTAAAACAAAAACTTTAATACCTCCTGATGAATGAAAAGGCTCATTTAATGAAGTAAAATGAAATGTTTATACATGTTGAGCCTTTAAGATTATCAAGGTGACTAAATAAGATTTCAATTAATATTGCAAAATATAGAATGATCTTGATATGTCCTGATCTTTTTTCACTTGACTTGATCTTCACTTAAAAGGTTGTAAACTTCAACTTTCCTTTATAATATTTATGAACTATCTTCTTAAGTTATGACTGCATCTTGTTCTTATATTGCTTCTTATTAAAATAATAAACTCATAAGTAGTAATTATATTTTATTATCATCAAAGCATCGAATGAAACCTCTTTTGGTTCTACACACACACACGCGCGCAACACACATGCACACACACACACACACACACACACAAACACACATACATACATACAAACATACATACATACATACCGACATACCTACATACATACACACACACATACGTACACACATATATACATAAAGGCAAAAAACTTAGTATTATAAAATAGATGGCAAGAAGTTAGAAAAGTATGTAAATATCGTTTGGGATTTTGATTTGATAAAAGTGCTAAACTAAAGAAAGTGTTTTAAAAAAATAGTATTAAACTAGAGGAAACCACAAAATGTGGGAACAAAGGAACCAATAGGGAAAAAAAACTAAAGAGTGATCTTAATAACATAAGGATCCTAATTCCAACTAGTTGCACTTCACTAACCTATTAACATATTTGTTGGACCAAGTCATCAAGAGAGTGATGGATGTGTTTTAAAAAAATTTCATACCTTTCATTTTAGTGGAAGTAAACTTTGCAGTTAAAAGCCAATTTGAATAGAGTAGTGCCCCCTTTTGATGTTGAAAGTAATACTAGATGCCTTTTGTACTAAGCTTATTCAAGGAAGCGGATTACACTACAAGTTACACAAGTGGGATTCCATACTAGCTAGCGCCTTGAGTGTGGAAAACTAAAAATAGGTGATCATGAGTTTCATCTTCCATATTGCAAAAGCAAAAGAGTTTATTAACTAATGATACAAAAAGGAAATGATCTTCAGTTTTTTATTTCTACTTAATAGCTAACCTGTTAGTATAAGGCGCCTTATATGTGATGTATGCGGCTCTTACATATTGACTTTTTATTTCCTTTTATTACATTTTAAATATTTTAACATTTTTTACTTGAGTTTTATACACTTTTTTCAATGAATTTCAAAACATTTTAAAAACTAATAAAAAGTACAAGATATTGTCTTCGTCATGTATCAGATAATAAAAATAACTTCTTAATATTTTTATTAATTTAATAAAAAAGTTAAACACTCAATTATAAGATAAAATTAAAATGACAAAATATAAAAATTTTATGCATCACAATAGTAGTTACTTTTTTTTATATCCAAAGCTTTATCTCCTATATTTATCTATTTAGTGCTAGTTACTTTATTTTCTTATGGTGTTTCTTTTATTTTAATTATCTCTCATTTCAAGCTCCTCATTTGGGCAATAAAAAGAAAAAGATAAATAGATTTGCAAAATAGAACATTTAAAAAATGACTATAAATCTAAGAAAAATTGGCAAATGATAACTATTATGTTGAGTCGCTAGCTTTATTTAGATTCCTCTAGTCAAGTTTTAGTGTGTGGTATTGATTGGTTCTCCATTGCTACAAATCAATTTGGATCTGACTCAGATGTGATAAGCTTCTACACAAGAAATCAAAATTCTTTTCTTTCTTAATTTGAGGAAGGCCCCTAGGTTAGATGGATATAATGCTTTTTTTTTTTCAAAACTTATGGAACATCATAGACCAACTTCTAATGAGTTGTCCAGGAGTTCTTACACAATGGGAAGATGCTAAAGGAGATCAATGTTGCATATATTTACATGATCCCCAAAGTTTCTGAAGCCATTTTTCTTCAAGATTTTAGGCATATATTTTGTTGCAACACAGTGTACACTGTCATTGTCAAGCTTTTAGGTGACAGGCTTAAGGATCCTCTCAGAAATTGATTCATTTTTTTAAAAAAATTCAATGAGAAATTTAATGGATGTTGTACTTGTTTTTATTTAGGGTCATATTTTTAGGCATGATGGTTTTCCAGAGAAAAATGAAGGATCAAGAAACAAGAAAATTAGAGAATACAAGTCATAGTATCTTTATGCTAACAACCTTAGAAGAAGAACTTCCACACCCAATGCTAAAAAATCTATAGAAAGATTAACATATTTATGTTATTATAAATATGTTAATATTTATAGCTGATTAGATGGGAGCAACAGCATCATGATGTACTAAACCATACGCTATATTTGAACATACAGAGAACTTGAGGGTATCCCTAGGGCACTTATTATGATTATCGTACTTTAGGGATACTGATGGTGATTGACTATTTGTGGAGCTCACCAAAGAGAAGAAGAGGAGGATGAGAGAGAGGAGAAGAGCTGCTGAAACTAGTGATTTTGAAGACATACTTTACAGATTAACCACCTTGGATTCAGAAACAATTTTCTTTGTTGTTGTGAGATAAAGCTTGAGAGGTGAATTAAATCTACTTTCAGATTAGTGTTTGTTCTCTTATATAAGTGATATAGAGAGTAGTATATACATCAATGTACTAATAACTCAGCATTAGTGATCGGTAAGTTGTTGAAGGCTTCTACTTTCTTAGATTGGTTGATGTTTATTTGCTATAGTGAAGTGAAAAATTAGGTTTACAAAAAATGTGTAATAGCTTCCTCCTCCTCGCAAGGGAAAATCTCTTCAGTAATTTGACTACAAAAATGTAAAATAGGAGTGGCTTTAATTAATTCTTTTTAAAAGTTGTAAATCTAGCAGAAGTTTTATACATTTATATATCCACAAATTAGCTAAATTCCGAAACCTTATACTTCATTTTCATTAGGACAAATATCTAAATTGTTAACGTAATATCTTGTTGATCTTATCATTAGAAGATGTACTCTTATCTTATTCTTGATCTTATTATTATAAGATATACACTTATCTTATCCTTGATATGATAAGATTGTCTAACATAAAATTAGAGATATTTAGTTAGACAAATTATATATAAATACCCTTTATAAATTGAATTTTACACACGAAATATAAAAAAATTTCTTTTTTCCTTTCACTTTCTACACGATATCAGAGGTCGAAATTCTAGAGGTTTCTTCATTCTTTTTTTCTCACAACATTCTGTTTTCATATTATGAGTTTATAAATCTGCTTCAAAAACAATTTTCCATATGTCAAATTGTTCTTCTCAAGTAGACTATAATGGTGCAAAAATTATCTTCAAAAATCTAACCACGCACCATCATATGTTAGGAAAAGCTGTTGAAATCTAAAACCCTAGTTGTCGACGTCTGGAAGAAGGAGAAAGGCTAAACAATGTCATTTTAGAACCAAAAAATGAAGTCATTTTAGTCCAAATGACTACAAATCATAAACCCTTCATTCTTGGCCATGCAGTGATAATGCATTGCCACGTCAATGAAACGTCATCCTATATCATTATTACACGTCATATTTGGTATAGGTGTCTTTTTCTCCTTTCTCCACATGTCTTCTATTAGTTCGATGTTAGCAAGCCCTTCTTACTAGTTCGGTTCAATTTAGATTAGTTAACTTTAGCTTTGACTAGTCAATTCACCTTTCTTCCACTAAGTTTTTTAATAAACTAGACCAATTCCTAAAGTTTAGGGCCATTTTGAATCCATTTCTGATGTTAGATTGACCAAATTTAATTTCTATAGACAATTTTCTCCATTCTATTGTCTTTTACTGACTATGGATATCTTTACACTTACTTAAGACATTCTGAACCCTATCAATGTTACATTTGGTAGGTTAACTCATGATTTGTGGGCCGAGGAAATGTGCATTTTTCTTAAAGGAAGGCTCATATGATAAATTGTTACTTAAGAAATACCAAAGCCAACCAAAATGGCAGGCAAAAAAGAGGAGAAATTTATATGGCACTTGGTATCTTAGGATGGAATGAATCATTAAATACGTACATGATTTGAATACATTTGCTAAAGTAATTAAACTAGATTTTCAACACTTTGACATAACTAAGGAGGTGTGGGATTTTTTTAAAAAATTATTACTCTATATCCAATTATGCTAATTGTTTTAGCTTTATCAAAGACTTCATCAGTTGTAACAACAACCTGGCCAAACAATTTGTAGTTATGTCTCAAAACCATAAGAACTTTGATATCAAATTGCACTTGGAGATCCTACATGGCCTAGTCCTACTATAGCCACCGTTTATGAATCTTCATGATCATCAACATATCTAGCATTTATTGACGACACTTTTATAGGAATTAAAATCTGTTCGCAACTCTCTTCACCGTCAAAGTTCCTTATCAACGCTTGACACTATGATCAAAGAACTAATTATAGAAGCGAGTAAACTCAATGCACTTAGTATTAAAAACCCAATCCACCTACTAATGATGTTCTAGCTACTCAAACCTTATCCTCCCAATATTCTCATAATTCAGTTAAGAAAAGTTATAAAGGATCCTATAGTTATTGCAAAAAATATGGCCATCACATTGTTAAGTGCATAAACGACTTCGACAAAATTATTGACAAAGTAATTCATCCAAGCCCTCTTAATCTCCTTACTACTATTGTTGCCACAAAGGGTCCTATAAAGAGTTCTTCTCCCAAATTCTCCTTAAAAGATCATACTCTTCTCTAACAACTTCAACCCAATTTTAGTATTGCCTTACCTACTACTTTTCTTGTCCCCATAATCTCCTTAAATCTCTTTTTTTTTGTCATTTATGTGAATTTGGTATTGAGTTATCTTTTTCAAGTTGTGGTTGTGCTGTGTAGGATCCACAGACAGGTAATATCTTTGGGACAGCATGAAGTTAGGTAACTTTTTAACTTCCCTACATCTACTATCAAAAATTATTGTTGGAGCTGTTGCATATCATTTTTGGCATTTTTTTCATGGTCATATTTCTTCTACTAGATTAGGATATTTAATTTCTAGTGGTTTTTAAGGCTCTGTTAAAAATGAAAGCTATGATTGTGTTTCATGTCAACTTTCTAAAAGTCATGCTTTACGTTTTTCTCTTAATAGTTATATTTCCTTAAGACCTTTCGAAATAGTTATTATGATATTTAGGGGCATTCTCCTCACTATACGATGGGTGATTTATGATACAATGTGATCTTTGTTAATGATTTTTCTAGTTATATATGGATCTTTCTCATGTGTCATTGGTCTGAATTATTCTTTGTTTACTCTCTCTTTGCTAATATGATTCAGAATCAGTTTTCTTGTAAAATTAAAGTACTTAACTATATTAATACCATGGAATATAAAGAAACAAATTTCACCAAATCTCTTGTCCAACATGGTACTATTATCCGAAGGTCTTTTCCAAGTACCTCTCGATAAAATAGACGTGTAGAACGAAAAATACATATATCTCCTTGATATTGTTTGAGCCCTCTTTATATCCTCTTTATGTCCAAAAAGCTTTTGAGGAGAAGCATCTCTTACTACTACACTATGAACCATATCCCTTCTCCTATTATTAACAACATTTCTCCATATGAATGTCTATTTAATAGTAAGCTTGATTATCAAGCTCTTAAAGTTTTTCGTTATGCTTTTTTTGTTCTTTTATAACCTCACGAGTACAACAAACTAGAACCATGAGCATAACTATGTTGTTTTTTAGGATATGATATAGAAGACAAAGGGTAAAAATTTTGGGATCCGTTTTCACAAAGACTTCATATCTCTTATCATATAACTTTCTGAGAACATAAAATGTTTTCAACTCTCTCAAAATTTTGAGTCAGTGACCCCCACATCAATTCTTCTATAATGCTACTATATCTGTTTTTCCTAACATTTCTTCTATAGTTTTTTTAATAGCTATTGCAATCTAACTCCACCTACACTTAATCCCACTGCATTTTCTCTAACTATGGATCCGTTAAATTTACCACCGGACCATCCCTCATTAGACAATCTGTGAGATCTCACATCAGTTGGGGAGGAGAATGAAGTATGCCTTATAAGGGTATGGATACCTTTTCCTTATAGTCGAGTCTTCTCAAATGTGGAAAGAGCATAACCGTGAGGGGTTTGGCCCGTTGGGCAACCTAAAGCGAATAATATCTGTGGGTGGATGGTCTGGGTTGTTACAATTGATATCAGAGCCGATTCCTGACCCGTTGCGCCAGCAAGGCCAGACCTTAAAGAGGGTTGGGTCCTAAGGGCAGTAGATTATGAGATCCCATATTGGGTGGAGAGGAGAACGAAGTATGCCTTATAAGGGTATGGATACCTCTCCTCTATAGGCACGTCTTCCCAAGTGTGAGAAGAGCAAAACTGTGAGGAGTTTGGCATGATGGATAACCCAAAGAGGTCAATATCTGTGGGCGGGTGGTTTGGGCAGTTACACAATCTCCCTCCACCACTAATACTTCATCGTACAAAATGTATAAGTTAACCTTTAGTCCACCTTTGTGATTTTTATGTTTATTCCACTAGTGTCTCCCTTTATGAACCTCGTTCCTATTGTTAGGCAAGTTTTGTTATTGTAGCAAGTAACGACGGAAGAAATATAGGCTTTTACTTTCACAAATACTTGGAACTTGGTTGACTTATCTCCAGATAAGTCTGATGTTGGTTATAAATGGGTTTATAAAATCAAGACTCGAGGGAATAGATCTGTGGAAAGATACAAAACTCACCTTTAGGATTCACTCAAGAACATGGCATTGATTATGAGGAGACCTAGCTCGATTGACTTTAATATGCAGTCTTATTACTATTACTGCTAGTAAATGATAGAAAATATTCCAAATGGATGTTAAGAATGTTGTCCTTAATGGAGATCTCATAAAAGAGTATACATGCAACCTCCTTCGGGGTATGATCATCCTACCAATATGGTTTATTATTTCTACAAAGCCTTATATGGATTAAAACAAGCTCCTCGAACCTGGTTTGTAAAATTTAGTTCCACTATTGAATAACTTTATTTAAAGTCAAGCTCTTATAATCATACATTTTTTTTCATAAAAAAGATCAAGGTTATACTCTTCTCCTTCTCTATACGAATCATATGATAACAACTGGTGATGAAATATAGGGTATTTCTGCCCTTAAGTCTTTTATCTATTAGAAATTTGGGATGAAATACTTGGGTAATCTAAGTTATTCTTTAGGTTTTAAGATATCCTCAAATGAATCTAGATAATATCTGTCACAAGCACAATATGCTACTAATCTTATCTCTCGAGTTGGCTTCATTGATATTCCTTAGGTTTTAAGGTATCTTCAAATAAATTTGGATACTATGTATCTTTTATCGATCTTTGAACTACAAATGCCATCCTGTTCCATATTATTAACCTCATCAACATCGCTCTAGTTCCACTTCCTCACTATTAGTAATTTTGATTTTATTGTCTTCCAAGTCTTGAAAGCTTATGTTTAGAATCCAAGTAGTGCCTTTCTGAGGGGCTTCTTTACCCACATATCAAGGAAACCAACCTACTAGATATATCTTATATATATGAATGTACAATTTAAGAGACATTTTTTATAGAGTGTTGGCTAAACATAGTATATTCACCAAGGTAGAGATTGTTGTGTATAACTCATATAGACAACTACAATCTTGAGGTATTTATGAAAGAATACATGTGTCTTTTGGAAATCTTTGGGACAATAAGACACATAATCGTGTAGCAGAACATGTTCTTATTAAAATATCAGATGTAGGTATGATGAAGATTTTTCTAAAGAAAAATACAACCTAAAATGTAGGTATGTCTTACCCTATGTCCATATGTATAGAAAAGTAGAAAGATATATGGTTTGAGATAGTAGTTTGTTAGAGTCCATATTTATATTTTGGAAAGGTATAGTGAGATACATGGTTTGGGACAAGAACATGTTTGCAATAAATAGCCTTATTTGAAAATAAATTTTTTATGGATTTCAAATCAAAAACGATTTTAAGATTTATTAAAATTTTGCTTAAATAAGGTTAGGCTTCATAAAGGGAAAGTTACATAGAGTTGTACCAATTAGAGTTTACGTATAGTTTTACGTACATATATATATATATATATATACATATATATTTGTAATCTTCATCAACACTCACTTTGCATAAGAGAGGTGGCGAGGAGGATATCACTATTGCATTGTTGGCTCACAACCAATATAGGCTTAACATGGATGAAAGCTTTCAAGTTAAAGGGTTATCTATGAGAGAAAATCATGATTATAGGAGACAGTAGGGGAAAGATAGCTCGTCAAAGTAATGTTTTAAATCGTGTATACTCTTACCATTAATAATGGGATTCAGCTATCTTTCAGCCAATTATGGTCAATTAGGAGAAAAATAAATGGATGGTATGATATAGTAAATGATGTAAAGTTTAACAAGGTTAAAGAGTTAAGTGCTTCCAGAAAGATCTTGCTTGTAAAGGATCACATTTCAAAGAATGCAATTGAAAAATTGAAAAAGTTAGTGATTACAACAAGCTTAATTAATGTATCAAGATGTGGGCATGGATCCAATCCAGCTTATGTAAAGTATATTTGTCTAGGTAGAAATTGTTATTTATGGCTTACATACAAGGATGTGCACTATTAAAGGCATTTCTTGAAGTATGTTAATTGAACATGGTATATTCTCCAAGATGGATCATATACACAAGTGCAATTTTGGAATGTTTACTAAAAGAATGCAAGTATTTCACAGAATTTATTTGAACACTGTCTAATAAACGGTAATGAGTTAGAGCATGTTCTTATTTGAAAATTAGAAGTGCAAACATAGGTTAGACATAGGTGTCTTGGCATAGCGGAGGTATTTTCATAAAAAGACACCCTATGTCCATAAACATGGAAAGGCATAAAGATAAACAACTTAAGATACAAGCATATTAGAATCCATGTCCATGTTTTAAAAGAAAACTACAAGATATACAACCTGAGAGACGACTATAGCTCAGACTGTGTTCGAATGCATAATCTTATCTGAAAATGCATTATTGGTAAATTTCAAATTATGAAGAATTCTAAAATTTATTAGAATTACATTTAAGATTTAGTAAGAAGTATATTACATAGAATTTTCTATATAATTATACTTATGTAGACGTGTAATTATATAAACTCTAATATTTCATTAAGGAAGTTACTGGTCAACGTTGTTAACTTTTGAAGATATAAGCATATTTAATTAACCGTATTTTGGTAAAAGTCTTTTTGTTAATTATTTATTTGTTTCTTATTTAAACCTACTGGTGTTATTAACTCATAAGACCACACTTGTTGCCTTTGCCCTTGCCCACCTTTATTAGTTATGACTACTCCAGTAAAGTTGAAATTGAAGCTGGGACTCGACGAGCTCTTCTTTATCATCATTTAACCTAATTTAAAGTCAGCGAAAATAAAATCACCATTGGTAAAACGAAAGATATTTGATAACAGGCTGTTGCATGTAAGATAAAGGAAGACTAAGCGCCTTCCTGTATTGAAAAAAAGACGTACGTCCCGGTTTTCATGCGAGAGAAGGAAATGTAGGCAACAGAAAATCCTTTTAAATAATTTAGTCTGCGTGAAATGTTGTGCATGTTAACGTGCTTACATAAATTAAAGAAATTTTAAAGTCCAAGTGGCTGCTCAATCTCCCCCTATAAAAGCCTTAGCCACTTACCTTTTCCGTCACCGCTCTCAAGCAACTAAACAGCTTATCACTGGTTATCACATTTATCAAAACAAATCTAGTCGCTAATAGAGCTATCACGAAATGGCCTCAGTAGGGGTGTTCAAAAAAACCCGTGAACTTGTGAACCGGACCTGAACCGCATGAACCGAACCTGTAAATAAGGTTAACCAAACCTGAGTTCAGGTTCGGTTCGAACCGAACCTGA